>DWFV01000323.1:0-15221 GCA_018246775.1 Parelbella machaon machaon
TCTACCAAACAATTGCGAGGCAAACGTGACCCTAACTGGGCGCTATTGGCGTGGCAACGTGGGACTGTTGGGCATTTTGATAAATTGGATGGTGAGATCCACGTGGACGCAACATTTTAAAGCCCCAAGATAGTGGTGCCCTTGTTTTACAATAAAATATTTTATAAATAGATAACTTTATTCTGATTTTAAGCTTATTAAGCCATTTAAGTGTATAATTAGAGGACATTTCGCTCATTTGCGACTAGAGACATTTCAAAAACAATATATTAAAATAAAAACAGTTCAGAAAATCATAATTATTCTATGACTATTATAATATTGTATGAATTATAGGCTATTCCATGATATAAAATATAATTAATATATAATTATTTATTATAACATAAAATATGTTTGGATTGTTAAAATAAATAGTAAAGATAATAGGAAATTCGGCGTTCCTTTGTTTAAGATAAGGATGATGACCGATCTGTCAGTCTTGACACCGTCGTGCATTTACCTATAAGATTTGCGCGTTTTAAAAGTTAGTAACCAGTTAATGTGTGTAAGCACTTAGCGATATAGACGTGGGCAAATAACGACACTGAAAGAGGTTCAATACTATCTCCGCCACGAACCAGACGTGCCTCAGTGCTTTGACTTTTAGGTTTCTGATTATTTATTTTCATATATTCCATTAATATACATAGTTCATTTTTAATATTATTTAATTTATACATTTTTAGAGTTAATAGATTTTTATTTTTTTCTCGACCCTTTTATCTTTTCGCTGTTGGAATATAGATCTTCTCTTGTAATGAGAAGGTTAAGGCCATAGTCTGTCACGCTGGCTAAGTAGGGATTGGCAAACTTCACGCACCTTAGAAGATTCTTTATAAATTGAAAGGTCTATTAATTGATTATAATTAAGGTTATTATATTAAATAAAGATCATTATACTGCTCATTAACATCAAGATGTATCATTACTCGTACACATTACGCACGTAAATATTGCATTAATTACTGTATTGATAGTACATAACAGATCCAGTAGTTGAAAAGTCCAATTATAGTTTCCAGCATGTGACTACCTGCGATACAGCGAAATAGTTTTTTGAACCAAAACTCGTTTGGGGACGGATATTGCATTCGCAAACGTTGCAGTTAGATCTATGCCTACAGCATTTCTATTTTCGTTATGCGTATTAAATACAATACTCGCGTACACGTCGATGTCTGCTCCAATGATAAACAAAACACTCTGAGACTACACAAAAGGTTTTTTTTTCCCTTTTTTATACGCATTGATTGTTCAAAACCGGAAGTACCATTCAAACTTAGCCACTGTTGCCGTGCCACACAGTATCGATACAATTTTTTTTAACCTATTTTTAAGTTTTCGAAGCAGATAAAAATGGACAATTAAATATCGATCATAAACTATTCTATCGGTATAATAGATGCTTATTTATCACAAAGAAGCGTTTTTAGTACCATTACGCGATAAAAATGAATTTTTGTAGCGTATTAACTTAATACCAACGAAATGCGAGGAATTAGGTGGGTATTAAGGCTCGGACGGTAGGTGGACGATCCAGTCAGGTGAAATATTAAATGCTTGGGCAGACTGTAATTAATAATGCGCCACATATACGGCCCGCTGGTCGTCTACCGGCCGGATATAACAGAAAAATTGCCGGATCAACCACGAGAACTCGCTTAAAATTCGCAAGCAATTTCCAAGCATAAACATCACGTAAATCACGTAGTTCCAACGGCTAAAGGACTATACCGATGACGCATTATTAATTACGTGTTCGATAATGTATGGTCTGCTTAGGATTACTTATTAATAGTAGCAAGGTTGCAATCTATAGGCAATTACAGCTGTAACTATCTGTGAAAATGGTGTATTAATCTATTGCTAAAAATACCCGTAGAACTTACCTACATTCCATATACCATTTAGAGATAGATTGGTTGGAACTATTTAAATAAAATTCGTATTTGAAATTGTACAGTTATTTTAATGGGTGTTGTAATTTCTTTTTTAGTTAACGGAATCATAAGTTGGACATATTTTTGTTTTAATTAAATTTCTTTTGACTGCTAAAGGGTTCGTTTTTTTCACGTAAAAAAATAGTAACAGATATAGTGTAAAATCTTAATGGTGGTCTTAGACTAGTGCAATAAAGCGGTATCGTTCTGGTTTTAGGTTGTCTGTATGCTGTACCTTTTAGACCAATGAACAATAATGCATATGGTGCTGCAGGAATAGATATATTGCAGAAATAGATAAGTTGCAGATATAGATAAGTTGCAGAAATAGATAAATAGAGTATTCAAGTCAATCTTAAACAGAACTAATATCGGGACAACGGGTTCCGCCAACTTCGCTTGTCTGTTTACAATTGGGTATTGTCTTTGTATTCGTATTTGATTTAAATTGCAGTATTGTATACATATATATACAAGTAATAATACACATGTAAATACATAGTCCACAATATAATGATTATAGTGGAAAAGATAACAGGGTTACATTTTCTTACAATATTCGAAATTTATCGGTAAAATATTAGAGACATTACTATGTAAAAATTGCATATGTGGTACTCGATGCTTTAACGACATAAAAACACATTATTGGAATAGGTCTTTATTACTAAAATACTTAATTGATATGCAATGTTTCACATACGGCCGAAACAACTAATTCATGAGCAAAGAATTTCGGACTTGTTAAATATAATGACACATCTTGAACGTATAGCTTACGAACAAAATTTAATCCCCCGCCACGATTCCGAGTGTACGAATTGAGATCTATTCAATAAGTCAATAAACCGTCCTCAATTGAGCCAATCTCTTTTTATGAGTCCCCCGGCAGCACGATCAGACGTCCTAAGTTGCAAAAATTACATGTATTTTATGAATCTAATGGAACAATATATTTCTAACAAAATTGACTCCCGAGTACCTACCTACCAACATCTTTTGCATATTTTATATCTGCCATAGTTAGTCTGGCTCTTGTCTGTATTTTATAACACACGAATATAGATTTAGCTATCATTTTAAAACATTTTTAAAAAGGAGATTTTTAATATAAATAAAAAGTTTATAAGGTTTTGTCGTAAAAACTTATAACGCTTAAAGTTTGCACGGACTAGCTTTATCATATCCAAGAAGAGCACAATTCTTCATATTTTCACCATTCATGAATAAGTTATATTCTGGAGAGACCCCCACAGAGAGATAAAGTGAAACTAATTTCATATAAAAGATCTATGTACGAAAAACGCTTGGATAATACATTTAAAATTCAATTGTAACATTTTTTCTACATATATTATTACATTTATCTTCCACAGCTTATATCAATAATTGTTAGTTAATATATTTCGTGAACAGTAACAAAAACAGGGTTACTCTCTATGTATTAGAATAGTTTTAGTAACACCGCGTCATGGATATATGCAAAAACACACATGTAAGACACATAAGTACGTAATTTTAAAAGAAAATATAAAATACAGCATGTCTATTTATGGTTTTCATAAATAATTCTTAAGCGCTGCACATTGGCAACTGCCATCATGACAAAGGCGCTAACATTAATGTCTTTATTCATAAACAGTTATATGGTTCCTTATATTGTTAAAAATATTAATAATACTTACAGATATATATTATGTTATATAATATAATATAATATATATAACATAATATATATTTGATTTTATACACATTCGGTTATCAATACATATGATTGAAATTAATAAGATTACTTAATATGAACGCGATTTGATAACAAAAGTAACGTTTTCATATAATAAGTGCTGATTGGTCTCAAGTTAGCCAATGTTTTAATGGAATTAATCCTTTCTGGTTACAGCTCCCTCACGATTTATAAGGTTGTGTTCGAACATATTAGAAAAGGGGAATCTAAGTGAGGCGCTCGCGGAAGTAATTGGGGATCGCTGCTAGCACTGCGATGTGGTCACATTTCCTTGCATAGGAAAGTATTAGATAGTAAAAAATAAAATAAATAACATCACATCTGTATTAAGGGGTAGGCAGGTAGGCAGAGAAGTGTAGCATACTTCTATGATTCACCTGTGATACGTCCCCTCCTGAAATAGGGGGTGAGGCTATTGCCAGACATACATTCAGTCTCCGAGGCCCTACTAGGAATTTCAAATTAGAAAAACTAATAATATCCAACCCGGGTTTGGACCCCAGGACCTCTCGACAATAGTCGCGCCTGCAAGCATTCGATCAATGACACAATTTTTTCGTAAACATACATAATTTACTAACTATAGTAATATTAACGCAATGTAATTTACGCGTTCGTGCGTACGCAACATCCAGTCACAGACATTACATATCAATAAAAAAAGCGGATACGTTACGTCTTAAAGTAAAAAAACCGGATAATTTATGATCGGATCACACCAAAATATGACAATTTTACGGTTTACATTTCGATCTGACAATAATATATTAAACTTCGAAAGCAAGTAAATCCTACCAGACGTTACTACGCTGTTATTACGAGACATTCAACGAGTGACCGCTCAATTCTCGCCCGTGTAACTCAAACAAATCACAAATTCGTGTAAAGTGGTCGGCACCAAGACGGCCAATCGCTAATTGAACCGGATCTTAAGACAAACATCACAAACGATGCGTCCTAGTCCGCACACGTATATTTAGATCGCTCGCGCGAGTTTAAATGCACTTGGGTTAATAAACTTTGGATCCTGACACGAGATACACTTACCGAACAGTTTTAACGTTCACGGTAGGTACGAAAATAGTGAAATACCATTTCTAGATATATGAATGTACTGATGAAGAATTTTATCTGGAAATCATTTGAGGTAGCACTATCGGGTGAATTTCTACTGTGTTCTGGTTTTTTGAATCTTAATGCTGTCATTCAACTCTAAATTTGAAATATTCTGGCTGTTAAAAAATCTGTTAAACGACTCATATTACCTACCACCTTTTAAAACTGAACCACTTAGAGCAAGCGAGATACAAAATAGTATTTTTTCATAATGAAAAATTTCGGCCAACATTTATAATGAGCTAGTCATAAATTTTTCAGCTTAATTAATTTAATTAGCGGCCTACATTAGTACTGTCTGGTTTTTGTGTTACAGGTAACGCTTTCATGTGTGCCGTAAACTATTGATTGCCTCAAATAAAAGTTGCCGCAAATAAAAGACGTGTGCAATCGGCACCAGAGATAGTGGTAATTGCTAATGAACTGTTACAAGTGCTTTAGTATTGGAAGGGGATTGTTTACTGCCTCATTGGTGTTTCTCTTGACGTGTGATCGTAAATTTTTTACGCCGCGATTCAATGGGCCGCCCTAAACTAAAACAGCGAATAAACTTTCATGATTCTGGTTTATGATATCATTCGTGTTCATTTTATAAATGATGGGCTTTCAGAGCGCTCCGAAGTACTAATATTCCATAAAAACTCAACTGTGAATTAGCTCGGCGAGTAAAACAAAAATGTTCGTAACATATTATGTGTAAAATCTGATATGAAATATCGAATTGCCCATATTTCTGTCGGTGCTGTATTACCCTTTTTGACAAAACGAATGTGAAATTTTTCAAAGAAATTTTATATTCGCTGAAGTTAACAAATAATTTAGTCAAGAAAAGATAAGCAACTTGATAAGATAAGATACGAAAATATAGTTTTAGACGACACATAGTGTTTTCCATAAAAGTCTTTATATTAATGGTGTATATTTTGTCATAAAACTGAGTGATTTTATTAGTATAAGACATCAGTTTCGCGTGCCTCCTTTCAGAGTGTCAGAGTTAAAAAAGTAATTCATAGATTTTATGAATCGCATTTTTTATATATTGTTATGTGTTAGAATGCAAGACGGTTCGAAGTAAAGGGCAGTGATATCTATGATAACATTATTGGATATTCAGCACAGCATATTTACAATTTAAAAAAAAACGTAAAAAATTAAACAGTTGTACATTTTGTAAAATATAAATTAGGTCAAATGTTACAATTTTATTTATTTATGATTGACACATAAATTTTATTTAATCTGTTTATTTAAAATTTTTATTTCATATACTTATCATGAATTCTGTAATAAAACTAGGTGTTTCGTTCATTATTTTTCTTTTCTATATTTTATAGTAGGTACATATTTATAATTTTACAATTATTTTAAAAACATTCTTAAAACAGATACGCACGAGTAGATGTTATGAGGATACTTTCATAACGTGTTGTAGACTGTAGAAGCTGAATCAATTAGATGTAAGACATTTTATTTTCATTCAAGAAAAAATAAGCCTGGAGTAGATATCACGTCTTGGGTTTATTATACGTTCGTTACGTCCTTCGTGTCCCATATTCCAGTATACGTGTCCGATTGATGGGACAGATCTTGCTCCCAGAAGGCAGAAAGCCATCGAACACTGACCCACTACTACATACTTGGATTTCTTTCAAGATGCAATCATTAGAGTATTTTTATCCAGATAGTAACATAACATAAAATCATGCTCGTATTATCCCGAAATTGTAGGGAAAAGAGTGTAGACTGATGTGTTGTATTGTTTCATGGAATAGAAGGTGAGACATTGCAAAAATTAATTTATATTAAATATAAGATTACCTTTTCAATTATAGCAATACATAATATCTTAACATCACGCCTGTAATCGTGCAAAACCAACATGTGTTGCGCGATTAATGAAAAATTTCCAAATTGTGAGTAAATCATCTAATTAGAATAAACCAAACCGTTATTCAAAGTATCTACTCACTTATGTTGATAGTTATTAATAATACGAACTAAATGAGACACTCCTATTATCAACCCATTGTTACTTCACTTATCGATAAAACACTTCAGATTCTCATTTGTTTCCTTTGTGATTTAAAATGCACTGATTTTCCTCTCATTGCAGTGCACTATTCTTATCCATGTTAGTGAGGGAATAAAGACCTGGGACCTGAAAAATTTCCCTTTGCGATACAATCTACATAAGTTGAATAGTAGATGTTGAGCTTTTTATTTTCTTCGGTTCCGTGAAAGCCGTCTTTGCTCGGGCATGAAAGCTTTTTTAAATATTGCGTTCGGATTTACCTTACTAAAGCCTCCTTACACATACATTGCCTAACATGAGAATTACTTAGGGGGTCTACTTGTATGCATTTTGTTTCTATGATGTATAAGGCGGGTAATTTTACCTAACGTAGAGCAGTTGTTTTGCGATTTATAAATAAGTATTGCGGTGGACTCGTTCGTTGGTTTTAATTTTTTTTTAATCTGGTCTTCGGCAATAGGCTCACCACCACATGGGACGTAAAACCTAACTGGTGAAACGTCGAAGTGTAGTACATTTCTCTGTCTACCCCTTCGGGGATTAGAGGCGTGACGGTACGTATGATGTTACGAAAGCAGTACCTTCGTACAGATCTCTTAGCATTTCATTTTTTTTCACTTTACATTTGTACTTGTACATAAATAAATAAAATACGTACAGTATTGTATGAAACTAACAGCAGTCCAAAACTTGAAGTTGGCCGGCGAAAAATAACGGTATTTTTCATAAACCCGAAAGTACTTTTAACTAAATCTGTACAGAAAGCGAACGAAACCTTTGCTAACGATGAAGTCGAATAGCTTAAACAGTTTGTTTAAAGATATTTTCTTTAATGTAGGTACATATATTTAAAAAAAAATTGAATACTTCACGTAGTAAATATGTCTGAAATCGCTTGCATATCTTTATCCAGCGTGCAAACTGAAGGTCTTACCGCGCTGTGTTTCTATGTATTATAAAACTCACTATTTACTGGGTATTAAACATGGAAAATCTTTTATTTCCTAAGCATGCGTTCCTTTTGTATCGTGGATTAGTAAGTGTATGTTAGATAGTTAAAGCGAACTGAAAAAAAACACATAATTAAGTACTTTTTTCTATAAGTTTACCCATTTTTTTGATTTTAGAAACTACTGGCAACACACAAATACGTAACAACAGCCAGGGCATTACCGTGCCTAGATAGACTGCGGTATATCGCCTATACTATTAGCAACACTACTCTGATATGATGTTACAACGATAACCCTGGACGTTAATAGATGTACTTTCAAAAAATTCTCTCTCATCAAATAACTGGTAGAGAATGCCACAAGGCATTAAAACCGCACTTTGTATACGCTACCTAGAATGTTAGGTGAAACAATAAAGAATAAATAAATAAATTCGTTAAATCATTGAAAAATTCGTAACGTCTTGGACTCTACATATAAAAGTGATTGGAAACAACAATTTAATATAAAAGGCGTTGGTTCGACGCCTACAAAGGACGCATTCGGACGACTGCCCGTCGAGGCGAAAACAAATTAATTGCTATCGGTTACGTCCCAGTGTCGTAATTGCTTTGTTCTCGCGCGAGCTGATCGATCAAGTGAGAAAAATTAATTGAAATCGCCGATAACATCATTGGCATTACACCGTTATTTCTAAATATCTTTGTATCTACCTAATGTAGTACAAGGAATCAAAGGTCAAATTTAATCGAGCTTAATAAAGTTGTCATGAAAGCAGAATGGAGGCAGGTCGTTAAAAGTTATCAGATATTTTATTATTAAATAGTGATTATATATGTACCGGCTTAACTAACGTGCATTTTTCGGGATTGCCCGACTATAAATATATAGACTATATATAGACTATATCATGTGTATAAATACTCACGAATTATTTAATAGTAAAATGATTAAATAGTGTTACATTTCATGAGGTCATATCTAAGGTGCTTTGTCAAAGGTATTTGATTGATTTGTTGAGTTACGTAAATGTTATTCAATTTTGGCAAATTTTAAGAACCGAAATCACTTTTGGTTAAGAGGTCCTCTAACGAACTAAAGAATGGTTATGGGTCTGCGAATGTTACAAAATATATACATATGTGAATACTGAACTTAAACCAATTGTTTATAAAAGTACGATTTTCCTTCGTGGAAATAGGATTATTTACTCGAGCAAATGTACATTAACGCGTGTTGAAAATCTTATTTCAATGTGTTAGCGTAATAGAGATATTTTTACGAAAAAATATATAAATATGTATTCATATGATATTTAAATATATATTCAACGTCGAAGTTTCCAATAGTGTAACAATAAACGGCTTAAAAAAGCAGAAAATGACATTTAATCCCAAAATCACAATTTGAGAGGTGAACGCCAGGATTTAAACATAGGAAGCCCATTATTTTATGATCGCTCAAAATCATATCAACGATCGATGTACCACTGCTTCACCTGCTTCTACCGTTAACAGTTATTAGTAAAAACAATTTATATTTCAGAAAACAAAATGTGAACAAACGAAGTGATAATTGTTAATCGTATTATGGTATTATCTAATCAAATTTTGTATTGTAGAAATGTCTTTTAAACAAATTCTAAGTAAACGCCATTTAAATTAACCATATAGCTGTAGGTATCTACTTGTATTTCCGTTTGCCTTAAAGCGGCCACAATATAGATGCATGAATCATAGAAAATACTCTTCAGCAATAAAATCTCTAGTCTGAATAAATCAATTGCGAAATGCTATATTTAGAGGTATAAAAAAGTTTTGATTCAATTGAATAAAATGCATTTTTGTCTACGGATCCGTTTTATCTATTCACTTTTAATTATTTACAGATAACTCTTTAAACGAGTATACATATATTAGTATTGGCTGGTTTGTTCGAGAATAATTCTGATCCAATTGGGATGCCGACGGATTTGGATAATCTGGTTTCTAAAACTGGGAAAAGAGATAAACTATTTCTCGAATAATCTCAATACCCATTTTACGACTTTTCGCTCAATTCGTCCAGGACCGAGTCTTATCGTTAGATTCATGCGTAAATAAGAGGAATCGCTGTTTACATCAGAAACGCTTATGACATTCTGTGATATGTACTCTAAAAATCGGTAAACAATGATTGCTTATATAGATAATTATATGTTCATTATTATATGCACTATACCACACATCGTCACGACAAGTGTTTTACGGGGCAGGGAGAAACCGCCAACTGCTCTATAACTATATTTACAAACATTTATGTAAATTGCACTGTAAGTAATGCATTTCTAATGATCTTATTTAAGGCGCGTTAAAGACCGTAGATATGTTAGTTTATTCTATCCGATTGTGTGCTAAGGGTTGCATTGAAAATAATACAATGGAGACATTAAAAAATGTACTTAAGCCCGTGAAAATCAGATGGCACATTAAAGTTACGTAGGTATATTATTAGCGTATAACAAGAAAGGGTATGTACGTACGTGTATACGAATCCTAATGTAAGAGTCTGAGCCGCTTTATATTTCTTTATCGATCCCTCTAAACTGTGTGACAGGCACGTAAACTCTGTTATGTATATAAGCGATTGCTTACCTACGCAAATCACTCGTTGAATATGCAACATCTAGTTTGGGAGCTCAGTAAGCATGTGCTTAGACTATTAATTTCCTATATCTCCATGTAACATTACTTCACTTTATCCCATGATCCCCGTTCATCATTGGCACGATGTTTGTTCGACAAACATAATCCGCGTTTCGGGATAAGATAAGTGAAGAGGCGTCGCGTGTTTCGTACACTTCTTGATACAGATCATACTCGTATATATGGTGGAATATTCTGGAAAGTGTCCTTTAAATACGCTGTTACATTCAATCGAGATGACAATTTTACAACTGATGGCAATCGCTTCATAATAACAATAAGAATTTCTATCTTGTAATTGCCATTAGTAGCACACAATCAATATGTATGTAAAACAATGGACTCTCACCCTATTTCATAAGACATAACATAACTGGTAACAAATAGAAGTACCACACTCCTCTGCCTACATTTCCGGGGAAATACAGTCGTGATGCCACGCTATAATAACCTCATTTTAATCGTTATCGATTGGCTAGTGCGTGTCATATTGCCAATTTCGATCGATTGCAGTTTTGATGTGAGAACAATATTAATATAAGCTAACTCTAAGTCCAAGTTTGGCCTCTGAGCGCGTACTGACTAATACGATGCAGGCGCTGTTAGCATACTATACGTTCATAACACTTGTCCTTTGTGCGAATACGTGGTAACTGTACTTCTAAGTAGTTTCATATAGCTTATAACGATGTACTGATAATAATAATACATAATAAAATATACTTTATTGCCTATAAAAAGTACAATATACCATTACAAAAAACATTTTTTTTTTATATGTATGGCCAAGAGGAGTTGGGGACAGCTTCACTAGGCATTTGACCGCAATCGTATGCCAAACGATTTATCAGCGTGACTTAATTGTGTTATATCATACAGTGTTCGGAATTTCCACCCAAACATATTTATGTTACCTATCCGTAGTTTTAATACTTCAATAATTATAATGTAACTGTTATATTTTTCTGTAACAATAGATACGGGGTAGGAAGAGGCCAACACGTGCCAACTATCATTCTATATACTTACAGATAATAAATTAATATATTTCTTATCTTTCTGCCTACACGGTAAGGGATATAGCGTGACGATATAATAACAATATGACAATAGTTTCATTGACACACGTTAGTCTTGTTAGGTATTTTATAATGAGGTGAATTGTGATCCCATAATTGAGTTGCTGTAGTAAAAAATATTGACACATTGAGCTAATATTGAGTGGCGACATTCAGTATCATAATACATGTGACACTATGTCGTTAGATCGAAAATTATGTCTTGCGGTTTTTTAGTTGCAGAAAATGTTATTTTGAATATTAAATATTAGTTAGTTGAGGATCTATTGAATAGTACGACGAAGAAACAAACAGTCTAAATTGTCTGACTACGAATCCATTGTCTTCCGTTTTACTGCATAAGGTAATAACAGGCACTAAATGTGATATATCAAGCAGGCGAGAAGAAAAGCAAACAAATACCATTTTTTCCAAATAATAATTTAATTATTAGATAAAATCCCAATTATTTTTAGCGCTTTGGTTAAAAATAACCATTTCGTGTTAGTCTTCGAATTAAGCAAAAGATCCGGATACAAATACTTGTGGAAATCGGAACATCTTCACTGGCATATCCGGGCTTCATTCTCGTATTCTTGTTCGGAGATACACCCGCATGGAATGTTAGACCCTCGTCAGGTTATACTGAGATGTAATTCAATCTAGGCCGCCCCATCAATCTATGAGTTCTCACGCATATATTTCTGTTGATTTGACAAATGAGTAGGGTGTGGCGTCTATGAGATGCGGATGGAGGAGAGCGTCCGAGGGCTATCTTTAATGGTTTACGAGTCACCGTATCCACCAGTGTGAGTTAAGAGCAAAATAACTTAGCAAGCTCTGATTCAATAACATTGGCACATATATATTTTGTATTATCATTCGTTTTCAGTTGGACTTGAAGGCTTTTACTCAATTGGTCTTATTGAAAATTGCTTGCAATGTAACAAGCAACATAGATACATATATATTGCATAATTAGAAAAGCGTAGATATCTATATTTATTGAACTCCATTCCAAAAAAGAAGATATGAAAGAAAATTATTTTGTTACTGATATCCGTGTAACCTATACGATACTTGCGATTTACACGGTCGTTTTCAAAATTTTATGCTAACGCGTAGGGTGCCTAATAATTCATAACGATAACATCTTTGACGTAGGTGAAGGTGTGCTCGTGTGTTTGTAACTCCTCATTTAATGGGGGGGGAGGGGATTTTTGCCATCAAATCTAACGACCTCGTATTATTTTAACGAAGGCAGTAGTCTCCTAATTTGTTTATTACGGTGCCACGTAAAGTATTATTGCTTTATAATAGTTGCCTTTGTTGAGTTTGGAAGTTTGGCGTCGTAGGATTGTGTAACTGTAAGAGTTGAATACATCGGAGTATACCTAAAGCAAACACGCGGAAAAACTTCAAACAGTTGCACCCTGGTTCATAACTTCCCTCGCTCGTAAATTACGCAACTCGCCCTCATTACCGCAGTCGCCCATCCGTGGATGAGCCGAGGGCGAAGGGCCCCAGCATGCTCTCTGGCTGTCTCCACATACCTACCGTTAAGCGTTCGCTTGCAACGTGCAACCAATGATCCCTCTATATCCAACCTTTTAGCGCAATCCTTTGCGACGTACTCAAACAAGAAATTTAATTTTATTACGGTGTCTCTTAGGAACTGTTAGTACAATGGATATGCCTTTGAACTTAGTTCTATTTTATGGTAAGTTTTACAATAAAATTGAAAAATTATTAATACTTTACTGTTGTTCGCAAGGGCGAGTTAATGTCAAATGTATTTTTTCCGGTCAGTTAAATTGAAGCGAAGGCGTTCAAAGCCGATGAATATAATATGTTATGACGTTCATTAAATGTATTTTTATACCTTATAATGAATAAAAACTTTTGAATTTGAATTTGAAGTGAATATGGAGTAGATATCTAATTTATTTGTTTTCTGAGATTATAATATACCAAGTAGTAAAAAAAAAATGATATATGAGCTAATACAAAAATTTTATAAATATGTAGTTATACGTAATTTGAATATTAATAAATATATTTAAATAAATACGTGTTCCCTTATGAAGACTTCCTACTTCATGATATAAAAATATGAAGGTAATTATAGCTTTCAAATCGAATAGAGAATGAGCTTACACATGAATATCACAGACTACTGTTTTCGAATTCCCTGTGGAAGTCGATATAATGGGAAATATCCAGCGGTGTTACAGACTGGAACATATTAGTGCTATAAAAAGAGAGTTCTACAGTAATAAAATCTCTGTAATATGACTTCGTATTACGAAGACAGTTTCCATCTTGCTACTTTATTGTCCGCTCACAGTGGTTGCATATACGCGTGTTTTACCTTGTAAATTATATATTTAAAAAGAGGTTAATAAGAACATTTTATTTGCGGTAATTTTAATCATAATTTTTGTAGAAAAGTTAATGTGCTGCAACTTAACAGCGTATAAAGGGGTCTAGTGGTATGGATTCGAATTATTTTCCCTAAAAAGTTACTGTATTATTTCGCGTAGGCGGTTAGGGGGAGTTTTATTTACACGACGGTGAGATCCGAAACGAGCCAGCCGCAGGCCTCGGGAACTCCCTAATATGTTATTATGTGGAATAAAACGCGAGCTACCGCATTAACTGGCTGACGAAGCGGTGAAGAGTTGAATTGCGTTTAAACTTTAACAGATTTACATATGTAGGTGAAATATGAACATTTTATTGTTACTAAGCGCTCAACATACAAGGCATCGGCGCTGATCGTTGTCGCCACGTAAGAATCGACTGGCTTGAACGTTTGGACAATTGCTGTAGACAGGAATATTATACTATTAGCCTTTTAGTTCTAACTTTAAAATATCAACATTTAATTGTCTTTACTGAAGGTGTAGTACTGTGGTAGAGCAGTCATCATCCGCTTCGCACTCTTTCTATCTCTGACCGTGCGTAGCATATTCCTTACATATTTCTAAAAAGATACTGATATTTGAAGCACAAATGTTTTGATAATTCTAGGCTAAATTTCAGAAGCGTGCTCGTCGCGACCATGCCAGCCTGTTGACTGCAATTCTGTACCAAAGGTGTACCGCAGTGCGGAATGAGGGCGTCCCCAGGAGGCGACGCATACCGGCCCTTCGCCGGCGGCTCGGAAAACGGTGGAGGCGGCGATGGGGACCACCACCCGTCACGCAGGGTCCAAACTAGACGATAGAGGAGAGGAGAGTACCATATAGGCACGTGGAATGTGAAGGGCGAATTCGGGAGAAGAGGAATGAAATAATTGCGTACTAAGTGAGGTACGCCTAGACTCTATCTATAATATGGAGGAAAGAAAGGGCAGATGTGGAAAGAGAAAAGAAAGTGATGCCAAAAAATCTTCTCGCTGGCATGATTACTATGTGGGCTGGGGTCCAATACAGTGAAGTAATATTACTACTACGGTAATAGAATTTATATTGTTCTCTTGATTCCTCTTTGATCTGAAAGACTATGTTATGATTGCCGGAGAATTGTCTGGGTCCATAGACCATGCTACAGCATGTCTGCAGCATGCGCTGGCTATCTAGGAGAGTTGTGAGAGACTAAAACTAGGTGGTCATCGTGACGTCTGGGTATCAGTGCATGAGATCACGTG
>DWFV01000324.1:0-15219 GCA_018246775.1 Parelbella machaon machaon
GTAGCGAGGAGATCCCCAGATTTGCATGTGATTATCATTTTTGATTCTCTCTTCTTTTGTGTAAATACTCGTCTAAAAGGTAACGCTGTAAATGACATAATGCGGCTAAAGATATACTGAATTATTTATACGCTAATACGTAGGACGGGCCCTTCGTAGGGCATGCTTTACCTTCAGCGAGTAACTAGTTGCGAGATAAGTAATACAAGAGATATAATACAGTTAGGTAAATCGGCTTGTGTTTTGCGCTTTATTTATTTATTTTTAGAAACGAACACTACTTACAAACATAATAATAATGCCAACATACAGTACATAGATTAGAAAAGTTTCCCCTGAAATTATTCTTAAAGTCTATTAAAATTCTTCCATAAGATTCTACCTTCTTAAGGTTTGTTCCGCCCAGTTTAGCGTAGGTTTCACTGAATTTCAGGTCGCAGATACTTGTTACGTAGGCTGTTTCATAGCATAACGTAGTAACGTAGGACTAGATATTTTCACTAAAGAGGAGTGACGGCGTCAGAGAGTAAATGTAAATTTCCGACTTTAAATGAAATACACTGCAGTATAAAAAAACAATTTAAAACTAAGTTATTATTATGATTGGTGTATGATTTGATACAATAATAACTGGCTTATATTAAAATTATTTTGTCCAGATCGGTGAACATTGTTATACTCGTACTTTAGTGAATGATACCACATTTGTAATGCAAAATATGTTAATTATTATAATATTTTATAAATAACTATTATTGTAAATGCAGATAAATAATTATTTAACTATATTTACATTACAGATTTATAGCTCGTAGTTTATCTACTCTATATACGGCATGTCCGTATTTATCCATTTCAACGTAGTAACGCTTCAACGAATATTACTTTCGAGAATTTTTGTCTCTTAAATAAATTATTGCATTTGACTAAGAACAGGTTTTAATGAATTTTAAGCACCGCGGTGAAGTAATACGATTTCCTATTTCATTTTGTTGATTTAACGACATAAAAGGGAATTCGCTTAGGGATTGGCGACGTGTCGTTTGAATTAAATATTGGATAAAATATACGCGTTTAATTCTGTACTCAGTGTGTCTTGTTCGTTTAATGATTTGTATACTCGGTAGGTGATTGTTGTCTCAAGACTATGAAATATGGACGGAGAATAGTAACACCCTTATAGACGCCTAATAACTGTGTTAACTACTGAATGTTTTGGTTTTCGTAATATTGTGAATGTTCTACGAACGAACCAGGTCAAATATTTAACAGCTTAAGGCCTAGTACAAAAAAATTATGAATAAGGAAATCTTTGGGTGTGTATAAATTTTATGGTTATTATGTCCGATTTCAGGATAAAACCAACATTTTATTTTGGTCTGTTTGTTGGTTGGTTGGTCAAGTGATCGAGTGGTTCAGGGGAAGTTTTATTAGTAAACCTACCATAATAAGAGCACATATAGTATTCATGTGACATAATCTTTATATTTACCTAGATAAGGGTCAAAAACCCAACTGTAATTCAGTTGGAGGAGGTAGGGGTGTTAGAGGGGGTTGGTACACCTTACAGAAAAATACACAGATTTCATTTCAAAACTCGTCGATAATACAATTTGGGGGTACACAGTAGAGAAAAATAGAAAACCGAGGAAAATTTTCTACTTTGACATTTCACTCAGCCATGATTGTTGCCGATGGATATTGTGTTTGACATGAAAATTATTTGTTCGTGTGGGGAACTCGTTTCTGATAGACGTCACGTGTCTCACTGCAAGCGATTATTATTTACCAAAGAAACATTACAGTGATATTTAAAATATTTATTTGACTAATTTATACAAACCCATCAAACCATTTTGAATTGTGAAATCATTTCCAATGCATTTACTTAAAATCTGTAGAAGTTGCCATTTTTTCGTAATGTGTTTTTAATGTGTTTTCATTCCTTCTACTGTCAGTAATAAACAATAAGACTAGAAGACAATTTAAAATTGATGAATATGAGTAAAATCTTTGAGTAATTTGTAAATAAATATGTAAGTAGGTACATTAGTTGTCGAAATAAAAGAAAACAATAAATAAAAAAATGACTATTTTCAGAAAAGACTCGTGCCGAACTTTGGAATGAAAAAAACTTTGATGTCATGATGATTATGAAATAAACTATACGTAAATAATAAATCTGTTGTCGCTTAAAAGTAGGTCATATTTTATACATAATATTATGATGGATTACTAGCTTACAATATGAAAATATTGATTGGCTCTACTAAATAGACGAGTAATCGTTGATCGCTGATAGTAAGATAATAAAAGAAAACTCAATTGGCTTTTGCTTAAAATCGTTGCTGCATGTGATCGCTTCGCAAATTTTTCGTGGAAGCATCTAGAAAAACGGAAAGAGAGACCGTGTAATGAGTATTTTAAATTATATACCTATATAATGAAAACTAGGTTTTAATTGCCACCAAAAATTACACTCCTTTGCCTACTCCTTTGAAGTATGCAGGTGCGATATTACTTTTTTTGGTTTAATATAGCTTAACTGTAACTTTTTAAATTGAGTATAATTTTTATTAAAGAAACATATTAACTTACATAGATAATGACATCTAAAAATTACGAGAGCCGGTAATGGAAAAACAATTGTTGAATACAAAAGAAATATCACCTCACTACGGTAATTATTATGAATTTTCGGAGTGATTACCTATTTTCCCTTCATCTCCGATCGAACTAGAGTATAACCCAAGACCGCTTGCTCAGCCGTCGCGTTGGCAACCACTAAAGATGCAGTTAACATCTACTTATTAAGTTTTTCTTATACATATTTGTTATACTATGTAGTATAGTTCCATATCATTTTCAAAATACACGATAAAAACTATGATATGTAAAGTCCTAACGGTGTTTGTCGCAGACAGAGCGGGGCGGCGGCGACGCAGAAAAACTTATTTTACGATTTCCGTTCCTCTTCTATCTCTATTGAACTGTTAGCTCGAATGAAATCTGTTATTTATGGCTTTTGTTACAACTTTTTACGAAATACTCTATAAATATTTAATATAGAGACATTATCGCTGGGAGGGTGCTTGCCTTGCTGCTTTGTTTGAGGAAAATGCTTCTGTGTGGTACAATTTGCGTGACCTAAATACGCGAGGCACAGTTTGCACATCTTCGTGTCTTATTATATGAACTAGGTCCGTTATGGGGTAAGCAGAAAATAATGAGTGCTCAATGTCATTGTGCTTACACACCTGACATGCATCTCTTACTATTATCGCTTTCTTTGTACATGTATGTCGGTTTTGGAGACGTCTGGCTCTCTCAACACTTTTGACTTATATTTCTTCTATCATGTCGAATCTATGAGTTTAGAAATGAATATATGATTGTTGAGATACATGAATATAAGAATTTAGATGTGAGTGGTCATTGTTCTCTAAGCGAAATGTGGTTACCTCAGCAAAGTCTACAAAATTACTGAAATCTGATTATTCAGTTGTTTGTATGCAAGAATGGACTTCATTTCTGTATAGAAACGGTAATAGTTTTATTTTATATAAATAATCAAAAAGCTTATTGTTTAATATTATGCTCTAATGGAAAATCCCTATTTTCCGCCCTTTGATGATGCTCCTTCAGGAATTAAATCGGATAAACAAACAGACAATAAAAATATATCTAACGTTACTAAACCTAGATGACGTTGTAAGGAAACGTTTACAAGTACTTTGAATTTACGGATAAAAAGTTAAATTTCATTAAGCGTCAATTTCATTATCCGCGTGAATTGTTACAAAAAGTGACTAATGCAAGTCTACCCACATTAATTAAAATTTTCAAATATATGTAAAATGTAACTTCACGAAAACATTAGATAGAACGCTCAAATAATGACAATCGAACGACGTGCGACACAGAGATGCCGTTCCAACAAACGGATAGCCTTTTCGCTTTTAGACGTCAAATTTTCCACACGAAAACCTCCCTGTCCCGCTGACACTGTACGTGTTACTTTTAACAAAGGGCCAATCCATGTGAAATGACATAGGCTGACAGCATCCAAACGACCGTCGAACATTATCGCAAAATACCCTTAACTCGATTCGTTCATATAATATTCATGACGCGGTGCAATCTTTCAAAAATTGACACCTTTTCATCGGGGTTGCGGACCCTCCCGCGACACGAACAAGTTTTTTGTATCTGAGCCAGTGAATAAATTACGAGGCCACAATGGAACCGTGTTTTACGACTGTGCTAATTTATAGGTACTCGAGGATAATGTGGTATAGGTGCTAGGAGAATGAATTGTACGAATATTCTATACAATTCTCGCAATAAAAATGCTTTTATTGCGTGTTTAAAGTAAGTGAATTGCGATAAAAATTGGACGAATGGCGATTATTGTACATTCGCAATTCTAAATAAATGAAATTACTATAAAATTAAATTATTGTAGATATAATTAATTTTATTGGAACAATATTTCTCATATACTAATAATGTGTTACCGAATTAAGCAGCTTCTTTTTACTGAGGCGTGAGAAGCAAATACTAAACGATATACAAATGTGTAAAAATTAACACGCAATTAATACTTCCGATTCATAGGTCCTACTTTACGAAATAAAATTACTATTATTATTATTAATTATTAGCAACTAACTTACAATAACAGTTGGCATAAAACGGAAAAATGAATAGGTATCATTAATACCTACTCGTAAAGGCTTTGCAATAATACAAACCAAATTATTAATAATAAAGTAGAGTGGTGTCGATTTCGGAAAGATTATGTCCAAGAGTGAACTTATAAAGGCTGATGGAATACAAATACAGCCTAAATAAATTCAGTTTTCTCCTAAACATATTTATACTGTATGAGTCTGCTCTCAATGTCCACTAGAGCGTAAATTTAACGATATACATAAAGAGTCCCTTGCATTAGATATATTGGTCAACAGAAGAAATTTTTAGAGGGTTGACCTACGTACACATTACTTAGTAATAAAGCTTTAAAACAAATAGCTTGTTCCCTTGAGAGTACTTCAAGGGGAGCGGAGAGACGATCAAATAGTATAGCGCTTTCATTTCACGACGGCTCGTCTAGTGAGCTTTAAGTTTAAATACATATAGACCAAAATCGATTGGATTAAGGGTCAAGATGGAAGGTTTTAAGTGTAGGAGGTAGGTGAGGACCGTCCTACGTCACTCCGAGTCGCGTAACTCAAGTTGATTGTTTGTACTACGGACATGGATTTTTCCACTTGATTGTCTGATTTGATTTACCGAGCGCTTCTCAGGTTGCGGGCAAATAGATTGCTTGAAAGCTTGGACGACGTTTTTGGTTATTTTTAATTTTCATCTTACTAAGCCGGGTTCTAGACGTGGTTATTAAATTCAGGGTTCGCTATTAAATTTAGATGAAAAATGAGTTTGTTATAAAATCTAACGTCGTAAAGCTAACGATGTAAAAAGGTATAAAGAAGATTCCTAGAAGCCTTGAAAGAGTACATTTAAGTTAATGATTACGAAAAAAATTTAATTAAGTAGTACTGTAAAATTTGCTACTAATAAATATATTTATAATATATTAGTAGCAAATTTTACGTTGAAGCTTCATTTAATTCTTTGGTAGTCAATTTAAAAAATATTTTGCCTCTGTTTCTCCAAAGGGGTGGGCAGAAAAATTTAATACGCCCACTCGTCATCAGTTACATGTTAACCGTTCCATTGAATAAGGGGTGAGTTACTACTAGGAATTAGGAATTATTATGAATTAAGAAACCTAATAATATATTGCAAGACCCGGGAATGGAGCCGAGGAATTATCGCTTAACGGTAGTGCTTGCAACTATTAGACCAATTAAGTATCCCGTGCAACATTTAAAATAAGTATAAGGTAATTTTAAATGTTAAAGTGAAAACTACACAATTACTATGTGAAACAGCAAAAAAAATCAGCAACAGAGAGAAAAAAAACAGAATACGGGATTATTTCAACTGTGAGTATATTTTTCCATTTTTCCTGTAGAGTCATTCATGGCACTAATAGCGCGAGTGGATCCGTAGCGCAGGAAGTGGATTCTCTAGAGCCACTTCCAGTAAGAATATAACTAACAATGCGCTTGGTTCCATAATAGTATTGCAATTGAGGCTGTTGCAGGAATAATTCTACTGCGCTCGCAGCTGGTACAATGGCTAGTTATTTCACTTGCTTATTTTTATTAAAAAAACAACATCACCCTTAAACTAAAGTATAAGTTGTAGAGTAAATTTGTTTTATGGAAATAGTCTTTAATATTTTTTTCCATTTCGCTTTACGGCGATAATTGGTCTTGGGATTAATTTCGATAAAAAAAAGTCTTTAGAATGGGTACATTCCTTTAAAACCCAGTCATCATCTGCTAGTTTAATTGTTAAATGAAGTAAAGTATTAATTTTTTGATATTGGTGTAACATGTTGTTACAAATGTTAACGTTAAAAATGGTAAAAAAAAATATTGTTATAAATAATATTTTGTATACAAATACAGTACTAAGTCATACTTTTAACAGTTATTTTATAATTTTGCTCCTCATTATCCTAACCAACTTAATAAGTACCGCTCATTAAGTTTTAAAATATTTATAACTTAACATATCATTAGCATGTCAATTGAATTAGAATTACTCGCATATTGTAAAACAGAATTCATCATAATATATCTTTCTCATATTTATTTTCAACAATTAAGTAACGAGGTTTCTCCTCTTATTTTTATTTCATATTCGTCACATGTTTCGCCTTGTGGTCGACTCTAATTAACTCATCCACGTTTTAGGCACTATCTATATGAGTGTACTAAATAAAATCTACATATTTATGTATGTTATGTGTTACAATATTATCATTAAAACTATCTCTATAAATATTTAGATATTTTTTATAATAATATTATCACGCCAGGTCCATTAAAGGGTAGTAGCGAAAGCCAAATAAGATAACCAACTTGACGTTGTTACGTTAATACTTTTCTTATTTTAAATTAAATTACATTTTGCCAGCGTTGTATACTATGACCGTAAACCTTTCCATTCTGGAACGAGATCCATTTCACACAGCAGAACGATAAGATTGGTCGCCAATGACAATCGTACCAAAGCATACCTTCTTTGTTTACAACTGTCACATGATATAAATTAGCTCATCGGTGCGCGATCATCTTGTCATACTCAAGACAATAATGCTCCCGGCGGCTGACAATCGCGCGGCGACAAGCGTTTCAAATCTCCGCCCATTGTCCACTTGTCATTAAGTTTTCCTCCCCTCCTTGCTCTTGGATCTGTGGCTTATAATACTACACACGATTCACCAGAACGACAACCGTGGATCATCAAGCGTGTACCGCAACACCATTGTTAAATTATACAAGTCAAAACTATTGGAAGTGGCAGAAATTCGATACTATTAAACGTAACTGGTGATACGTGGGAGTGTACTACACTTCTCTGCCTACCCTTTCGGGTACTACAGGCGTCATGTTGCGTTTTTTGTTCAAAGTGAATTTAGGTTTTATAACTAACGTAACATCACGTTAGCTTAAATTAATTTTGTGGCTTAATATTTCCTTATCTAACTTACGTATTAGAAATTTTTAGTACCACATCGTGTCGCCAGAAAACCTTAGCACCAGTATGTCACAGCTCCGAAGATCCAGCGATGTTCCACTGACAAATGGACGCGGATTGACGTCACATTTATTCCGTTGACATCCGCTGGTATTGTGCAGATTTATTTATTTCCGACATCAGCAGGAGATGCTGTTATAATGGGAATCCAGTGAGATGCGTTCATGTCATTGTTCTTGAGTGTTTTGTTAGTTGTGTTTAAGAAAGGAGACTACAATATATTATGTTAAAAGACAACTGCTATAATAGCTTTGACCAACTTATGACTAACATGTTCTTAATTGTGCTCTTATGGAGGGTAGAGGGTAGGTATAGGGTAGATGGAGGGTAGAGATGGCGCACTGCTATCTGTGCCAAGTCTAGCACATGTTTGTCATCATTTGCACCACTCAATAGAGTTACTGTTGTTATCGTGTCTTATTTTAAACCTGTAATGAAAAACATAAAAAAATAATTTTAATACAAATACATCGATGTTTGACATATACAGCTGCTATACTAAATGAGAATAGATAAAGGGTTTATAGCCTGCAAGGACGTGATAAGGGATGATCCGTATGGTAATATTACATTTACTAAAGTTCTATGCAGTGTTAAGTAGTTTTAACTAGTTAAAAAAGTTATGAATCAATGTTTTATTGTGGTTCTACGTAGCATATAATTATATCGTAGCACTGTGACTGCTACATTTCGTAGCATTGCTAGAATTATAGTGTTCCGTTTTACTCCAATATAACTTAAATCAGACATGAGTTATATTGGTGTGTATCCCTAAAATGAAAACTATATTAAGGAATTGCCATGAAATTCATACTCATCTTCTCTAACAATCTAGCCACGGACCAGTGGTCCTGAAGACGATTGGAATTATCTCCTATTCGTCGAAAATGCTGACCCGTCATGACGACAACCAATCTGCTACGGATGTAGAGGTACTGGAATGGAATGGAAATATGTAGAGGTGTAATCTAGAGGCACTCAAATAGAATTAAATGAACATGTAATCACTTTGTTTGTTTATTTACTCATTCGTTTAAAGGTACACTAATAAAGAACATTAATTTTATAATAAATTTGCATAGAATTACTTGATATGGAGATGTATTTATATTATATGATAGATAGTAACAGATAATTAATGGATGTATTTAAAAAGAAAAAATACAAAAATCAAAATTAGATGCAATCATTAAGATAAGGAAATTAATTTTAAATAGTCTATAAAAATAATGATAATATTAAATAATAGTAAAACAAATTTTCTTATTTTGAACCATGCGTACATAAGCTTAAACTGTCGTCAAAGTTTCGTAATTAAATCATTAAAATGGGATTTAAATTTTAATCAATATTGACTTCTATTGTTTGCTGTGATTTTCCAAATTATGGCAAGCGCTGATTGTTTTTGCAAAATTTTTCAAATTGTATAGAGAACTTTTTACAATAGAATAAACTTACTACAACCTCTAATATCTTAAATAAACCGCACAAATCTAGAGGTTGTCTCGAAATAAATGACAGGTGGGTTAATATTTATGACGACAAAATTCTACATACTCGTATCTACCAAAACTTGCGTATCTAAAGGAAACATTTTAACTATCACAGAGCTAATGAACTTCGAAAACAGTGCAAAAATGTAATGAAACAATGGTCACGCTGTTTTCTACCACATCCGTTTTTAATTAAATATCTGACTGTCGAACTAAAATTTGATGTATGGAATATATAAAATTGACAAAGTTAAAGTTACGAAAATATAAAAAAGACACGGAGCATAAAAGGTACTGAGACACTTTCTTTTTCAGTCTGATTCTATTGGCGGACAACCACCAAAATACAAAAGTTCTGTAAGTTGATTAAAATTTTTATGTATTTAAATAACATAATAATAATTACGATAATAAAAAATTGTCATTTTGACAATAATAATTATAAAAAAAAATGTTTAAAAACTGCAAAATAAATAGTTTCGACGTCCTTTAGAAATCCTTTTCTATTATTTTCGAATAGGCCACTTCAATATAAAAATAATCAGTTTTAATTATATAGTCAGTTCTATAATATCTACATCCTTACGTATGTGGTCGCGTACGCGCTGCAGTAATGATCGGCGCCGGGCGGACCGCTAACTCTATTACCTGGACGCGACGCGCATTATAATCACACAGACTCTATTTTATCCACATTATTAGATGATGTCGGATCCCGTTTATCCGCTAAGAGGCCGGAGTAAACGGATTAACTCGAAGTGGGCGCAATAAATTTATAAGGCAAATATCTTATAAAAATATATCGCAATTTCTAAGACTAACACGTGATTGTTATTACATTATTAAAATATTACATCAATTGATTAATCTGTCTCTGTCCACTGCTGGATAGATCTTTCGTAATGGTCGCCCTTGTGTCCTTCCATAGGTGGTTTTTGCCCATAATCCCCAAGCTGGGTATGTGAGTTTGGAATCGTAGAATACAACGTGTCGTCTAGGCTTGCATTATTAGAACATATCAAAATATATAGAAGAAGAAGTTGAATTTGATACTTTGAAATAAGGGTATGTTAAATTAAACCAAAAACTAATCTAGGTGCTGCAAAAATAGATTTTAAAAACCAAACGTTATTTCGATCTGCGACGGACATTACTTTAACATATAGTGACATATGTATATTTCGCTGGTCATGTTATTCATACATACCTATATTTAATAACTACGCAAAGACGATTAGTGCGCTTAGATAGCGACAGTTAAACTACGATGATGGCGCCTTTAATGGCCTCCGCTACGTATTTCGCCCTTATTATCTATTTACAACCCGCATTTTATTATTGGGGTTAAGACTGTCGAAACAGGGCATAAAAGCTGTAGTACAGAACGTAGGCGGGGCTAAGGGCGAGAGATCGGCCGGTCGTTAAGGGATGTTTTTACGACCATCAAAAGATACTTTGTGTGATGGCATCCGGTGATTCCTGGAACAGGCACGCAATTTTGAGTATTTTGAATGCCCTCCCTTTGACGCATAGCTTTTAGCTTTAATTTAATAATGCTTGAACCAGTTTAGCTCGGTGAATGTCTTTCTAATTCGTCTTTGCACTTTAAAGGACGGTAAGAAGACACGAAGATCATAAAACATGTTAAATATTACAAGCCGTCTGTTTACATTGCGTTGTTGGAAAACGTACGTATCATTGAATCTTGGGCGAGCTTTTATTGATTGCAAATTACAAATAAATGACGTAAAGAATAATTTATTACTACTATTGCATCATCACGCCAGATCTCCTATGTTGTTGGCAGAGACCACCAATTCCTGAATATTTATATCCTCAGAGACCTAACGTACTTTTCACTCTCTTTATATATGCACGTGGTTTTCGGAGACTTCTAATTTCCCCATTAGATAGTGTCTGACCAATTTTGTCAAGGCAGTTGGGGTTAGTACAATTTATGTATTTTAATACAGTTTAAACTGCGGTACGAGGATCTATTTAGCCGTAGCAACAACTTTTCGTAATCTAGTATTCGTGCTCAAATCGCCAGTGTTTAGTCTCATTGTAAATATAAATGACTGACTCAGTACTATAATTTCACTTTGTCATCATTTTTGATGGTATACATGGCAATAGTGGTAGTGGAATGTGGCAATATTAAATATATTAATAATAGACTATTTATAATTTAAAAAGTGACCGTTAAATTAGAATAATTATCCATTCTCAAGCGGTAACAATTGTGTAAGTTCAACACGAATTTGTCGTTTCCACTTCGATGTATGAACACAATTTACACTTAGTAATAAGAACTTACCACTAAGTATAGAAAAAATTAAACAGCTGATGTAAAGTAGTTGACTGTGGACTATTTTTATGGTACTTTTTGAAATAAACATTTTTTTTTCTAAGGCGTTACATAAACTAGATCTTTTATATAGCGTTATTTAATTCATGGGCCATAAAAATGACATAAATAGCGTTACACAAGGGTACTTGGCAGAAAGCCTGTATCGCAAGCTTTCGTCAAGCCAAAACTGGCTAAAGGTTAAAACAGCATAGGTCACCATTAAGTCATAACAGCCATTTATAACACAAATAAAATTAATCTTAGTGTCATAAAATTGCTACAGAAAATTTCGTTTCTTTTGAAATATGTACATATATACTCTTTGTGGACGTATGATGAATTAAACGCGTTAAGATCGAGAATAATAATTAATCACGTTTCTTATTTAATAAAGCCTCCCAATTGGCGTATACTGTGAATCTGTGGCGCCTCAGATTTTGAATGGATAAAGACTTGTAAATTATGTTAATCATGTTTATTTATCGTTCGTTTTAGCTTTTATATTATGATTTCTTTTGTCCTGATAGTTACCTTTTTTAGTTACATGGTACAGTGTAATTATCTGTCGTATTTCACCATTTATTATCATCACTCAGTGTGACGGTAAAGGAAAATATCGTGAGGAAACCTGTGCGCACAAGAGTTCTTCATAATATTGTTCAAAAAGTGTGGTCTGGTCACTTCGAACATAACCAGTCTAGGAGACTATGACCTTTGCCATTATCATTCTGGTAGAAGACCTATGTCCAACAGATGAACGATAAAACGGTCGCTAAGTTGAGGTGAGGTAAAGTATGCTAATTTAGACAACCCTGCCCTGGCTTTTATCAATCAAGACATTTAGTTAGACCTTTATAATTGCCTACAACAAAAACTCTTTTTTCCCACAGATTGTAAAGGATTATTTTCTTATTTTATATTTTCGTACAATCTTTTTTCTTTTTTTGCATTTGCCTTTATATTTTGTCATATGTTTACTTTTCCCCAAGGGTTGACTGGTGGAGAATGGCACTAGGAATTATGTGCTTCCCTTTGCTGTCTAGTTACAGTGTTTAAAAAAGTGTGAATAAATATAAATAATCGTAATAATATAATATAAATATGATAGTGTAATGTATCTGTGATGATAAAATAATATTTCATTATTATAAGCTAATAATTTTTTTCACCGCATATTTTCCTCCAACTGTCATAGATGGAAGTCAGCCTAAGTCAATGAACAATAACTATGATAAAGTTTGTCGTCCATTAAATACATGTGTATTCTATAAACACGTTTAACATGATATTGATATGAATCCAGCACAACAGGATTTAAGCCTCAGACCTCTGAAGAGAATAGCTGAATGTAAAGTAATTTTGTTAGCTTCCTGACTCTGTCACTAAGGTGGAATGCTTTATGTTATGTACCAATAGTTTTATATCTAATACATTATTCAGACCAGATCGCGGTTGGGGAATTCAGGCTACTAAGGGACTAAAATAGGTACGACAGTTATAACTTCGCAGTAAAACCTTTTACCCTTTTCAAATCGTTCATATTATATTTGTCTTTGCCCGGTGTATGGCAATACGCTCACTACCTATTACGTATTACCCAAAGGACGTAAACATAACTGTTCAAACGTGGAAATGTACTACACTCTGCCTACCTATTCGGGGATTACAGATGTGATGTTACGTACGTTGTTACGTTTATGTTATATATACACATATACACGTATACCTACGTTTTGATCTAACATCGTTATCTTGGTAAATGAAAACATTTTAAAACTCCAAACATGTTCATATCTCACTAATAACTTGTACACATAAAGTGTTTAAACAGAAGCTGCGTCATGATTATTCAGAAGGCGTTTTTAATTAAACCAGTCGAGCCAAGTTCTAGCCACATAAAATTTTACAACCCTTTAATAAGACATAAAACTGCCATCAAGCCAGGCGCCTTAACGACGAATATTAATGATTATGGACACCGCCACGTATTATGGTGGTATTTTCTAACTTTAATATTTTTCATACGTTATATTTTAAATTCTTCTCTATGTATATTGTCATTATCATCGTATCGTCACGTTCGGTCTTTGTGGGGTAGGCTAGGAACATCGAGTTACAAATATATCTATTTTTACTTAACTGATGCTCTTATTCTGTATTTATTACGTATATTCTTAATTTTCTTATTAGAAATGTATACAATAAAAACTTGGAATTGAACCTAAGACATTACAGCCCTGAATCTTGCGATCACTCGACCAACGAAGCAATGAATTTTGAGTAGCTATACACCTTCATATAATATTTTTTTCACAACTATGAGAATCAGTTCTAATTGTTGTCAATTCTTCTCTTAGAAACTTAAATGTATACATTTCTCATTTGATTAAGCCTGTATAGGCATTTATGGAAAGTTCAAGTACCGCGCTTCATCGTAATTTACAAGAGCTTTAGGTAAAAGCCTCATGACTGCCATGAACCGTAACATTGACTTGTCAATTTCATCTAACACAAAATAAAGAATTTATAAACAGTAAAAGATATTTCCAAATGGAGTGCTCTAAGTAAAGACGAGATATTTTACGTTCGCACCCTCTAAATCGCCCTTCAAACTTGAGTAATAAAACCAGCGAACCGGTTACAGATAAAATATTAAAAGCTAGTGTCGCGGGCAATACTAGACACTGCAATAAAAAGCGAAAGTAAAAGATACAAAGTGATAGAAATTGTCACTCCGTTGGTTTGTAGAACGATACTTTGATAGTTGCGGACGCGTTTTTGTGAATAAGCGTTCTGGTTTCTTTCTTTATTTAAAAGTATTTTAAACTCTGATAAGTATAACGGTGAATTAAAAATATATATATATATTGACTCATTGATCATTCCACTGTTGGAATATGGGTCTCCTCTCATATTGAGAGGGTTAAAGCCATAGTTTCCCACGCTGGCCAATTGCGGGTTGGCAGACAACGATGATTTTTATAACAGATATCGTGTATTGGAGACAGTACCGGAACTATGAGAAATTCTAAGATAATTATTTTCGCATTGTTACCTGATAATTTTGAGCTAGTGAAAAGAAATTCGATGCGGTTTTGTTAAGTTTTAGATGATTACATCTACTTATTAGAAGTTATTCCGTTTATTGGGTTGTTTAGGAAATATATCTTACAATTAATGATACATATAAAATTATGTTATCAAATTTAACATAATAATAGGTTCGAAGAAGCTAGAAAAGTTACAAACTGTTAGTGACGTTTACTTATAAGTATTAGAGGGAGCAAAAAATATACGTTAGTTCCTCTAAACATTTAGCCACGCGGTATCAGTCTTGTAAATCATTAAAACATTTTTAAATTTTAATCCAGTCTTGTCATAAATCACGGTAGAGAATGATTTCGAGCACTTTTTTAAATATTGATGTCAGAAATTCGATTCTTGGCATTTTAAAATCGGAAGTAGGTATTTATGTATATTAAATGAAAAAATGATAGATTTATAGTTTTAATCATATTGTTAGTAGTCTCTATCCGAGTCACGTGAGATTATCAGTCGGTATTGCCATTGTTATTGTATGATCGATCGTAGGTAGAGTACTCCGTAATACATAATTATACATAATATAATACTGAAATATGTGATATGTATTTAAGTATGACTGAAATATTACGTATTTGAATGAAGAGAATCATGTAT
>DWFV01000325.1:0-15210 GCA_018246775.1 Parelbella machaon machaon
TCGCTTTCCGATGTAGAGCTCAAGCCGGCGGCTAGCCAAAAAGTCGACCAAGTTTCCCAAGGAACCGAACATAAAAAATCGCATGATAGTAAACAAGAAGCTGGTGGCGGGCACGAACATCATGAACACCACCATAAGGAAAACGAGGAAAAAGGAGACAAAGGATATAAATCACATCATCACCATGACAAAGGCGACCACGGACATCATGAAAAACACCATCACGAAGGGCACCACGATGAACACGGTGGCCATAAGAAAAAACACCACGATGAAGATGAACATCACGGCGAACACCATGAGGCTGGACACGGGCACAAAGGTGGAAAATTTGGCCATAAAAAAGGTCACAAAAAAGGTTCAAAAACAACAGGTTTCCATCATAAATCGCACAAAGACGAATATCACAAGGAGCATAAATTTTACGACGATTTCCACAAAGGCGGCCATCATCATAAGCATGGTGATTTCCATGGACATCACGATAAAAAGGAAGGTCACCACAAGAAAGGCGGCCATCATGAAAAAGGTCACCATGAAAAGCATCATGGAAAGAAAGGCCAACATGACAAAGGACACTACGACGAGGACCACAAGGGTCATAAAGGGCATCATGGACACGAGGAACACCACGCTCACCATCACGATCATGGCAAGAAAGAGGGCCACACAGGAGGTAAAGAGCATGGCTACAGCCACGGAAAGAAAGCGTAAACATGATGCAGTTACAAAATATGTTTCGTCACATTGTACTTTTACTCACATTTTTCTTGTATCAAGTTCTTTTTGTTACGTTTATACTATGCAGTTGATGTTAAGAAAATATCTTCAGATTCTTAAAAAATTCTAATGATGCTTACACTTCAGTGGCCCCACTGTGCTTACACGTCACTGGCCCAAAATCAGTTGTATATGCTTACAATCTATTTTATATATCGTTTTTTTTTCATTTACTTTAACCATTTCCACTTTAAAAAATGATGAAGACGAGATGAATAATCAAAGAGGCTGTGATTTTTCATAAATCTTAAGGATGTAATTTTGTATTAATTAAAATTTGTGATATTTTAATTATTGTCTTTTTATATTCTATGCCTTGTATGTTGTTTTAATATTAACAATAAAAAGTAGCTTGGAATTGATTTTTGTATACAACAAATATGCTTTGGTGTATATAGCATATTAACCATATTCTTTAGCATATTTATACAAATGATGTGTATAAGAATAATTTAGGAATAATATAAGAATAAAACAATAGGAGAAACAGACATAAAAAGACAAAGATAATAATCATAGAAATGATAAGATTTAAATGAACTGAACCTCTGTATAACTTAAATGTGAAGCTTCAAAATGCAATATGAATTAAAAATGCTTGAAAGCCAACATGTAAAATGCTTCTTTTTACTGTTTGACGGCATGAATTTATATCTTATATGCAGACTCAATTGATCATAATAATATTGTATTTTCATCAAGTAATCATACTGTAAGACTACTTGAAAAAGGTGTCTTCTCAAAATGAGGCACACCTCAAACACCTTAGAGGATGTTATGGAGAAATCTTAGGTATGCAGATTTCCTCACAATTTTTTCCTTCACCATAAGCAATAACATATATTTTTAAGATATACATAAATCATTATGTAAAGTGGTGCACACCAAGATTCAAACGCAGACCACCATATTGAAAGGTGAATTATAAGTTCTTCATTTACTAATTTGTCAACATGTTAGTGTTGGTTTTAAAACAGGTTTAAAAAAAAAATTAAGAAACATTTATTTATCAACTGTTATATTCACATTATATAACTGAAACTTATAAAAGAGTCATCAGTGGGGCCAGATGATCGAACTCAATCTTTTCAGTAATATTTTTAGTCTTGATATTCTCATCTTGATTTGCAATGAAAATTAAATCACCATCATCCCTCCAACCGTATTTCTTCACCCAATAATTTAAAGTGACATCTGAAACGGTAAAAAAACTTTAGAAACAGATCACAGACAAAATCGAAAATACTTTTGAAAGGTATTCAGATTATTTACATTAAAAACTAATGCAGACTAATAGTGAAAGGACACACAATAATATGAACAACTGCTAAATAGAAAAGGAATAAATTAGATCATACTAAAAAATTTAAGCAAATAATAAAGAAAGGAATGCTTAAGTCAGTTTGCATAACAATTTCTGCTTTGTAAACCTTAACTGTTGCTAGAGTCGATAACAGTTCTTAAAGTACCTAACATTATAATTGTATTTGGATCTACAGAAAAGATACTTACCATCAATACCTCCCAATAAGTTAGCGAGATTATTTTTGTCAATCGTTTGAAATGTGATTCCCACCACATGACACACAAACTTCCTAATAGAATCATGGAAACTACTAATTCGGTTGCACAGCTCTGGCATCTGGTGCACCCTGTTCCAGAATTGTGCAAAGTCACACTGCTCTAAAATATCTGCCAGATATTTAATTTGGGAAATTGTTTCATTTTCGACCTGAAAATATAAAACAAAGTTGTTTAATAGATAGGGCCTAAATAGCTCTTAGTATCACATTAGCCAAAATTATATGGAATTTATATATAATCTTAACTAAGATATTTTCATCTATTTTTTTTTTATTTCTGTTATTGAAAAGAATCATAGCATTTGCTTAATTCTAGAGCTGAGCTTTACTTTATAACATTTTATTTAGGTGTTTTACATAATAGCTTGGGAAAATTAGCAGACATACTGTGGGTCGCCCTCAAATACATTGGACCAACCACCTTAAAAAGGCAGGTGGTAATGGCTGGATGAGATCTGCAGAAAATTGCATGTTGTGGCACACCTTTGGAAAGACCTATGTCCAGCAGTGAAACGGTAAAGACTAATGTGGTGCTGATGATATAATAGCTTAAAAAATAATAATAACCTTTCAGATAAATACTAATATGTATTATATGATCTATTCTTACCACAGACTCAAGAAGCAGACATTTACATAGAGTAAAATCAGTATGAGGGAAGTTTGTTAAGGCCTTCAGAAGGATCTGACAAGTAATATCCGGATTGAACTTTTCTGGGTAGAACTGATAGAGTTTCAACACAGCTAAATTTGCTTCCAAGTCATAGGTGTTTTCTCTCGATTGCATTTCAACATAACGTTCTAACGTCTGCAGGTTTGCTGGATTATACCTATTAACAACAAACCATTTTTTCAATATATTAAATGATTGTCCACATTTAGGCTTATTTACATCACACTTATAACGACAATGTTTATATTTATCCTGAAATTTATTGCCACGACAAAATGAAGGGAACAGGAAAGTTAGGAATTATACTAAGGCTTTGTTTAGAAAATAGTCACGAAAATAGTCAATAACGTAACAATAAAAGTGTTGATAAGAGTCGAAATAAAAAGCAAAGCCTGAGTCAAAAATATATTTGTGATTGAATATTATTTAGTAAAACGTCTTAAAATAATACGGATATTAGGTTAGAATATTTGAAGTGCTATCATACCTTTCAATGCTCTTTAAAATATTGGCAACAGTCTGTCTCATTGTTTCAGCCATTGTATAAATAAATATTAGTAATTTTTAAATAATATAATCGATTACTAAATCTCAAATATCCACACAACTGTTGTACTACAGCAATAGCATTGAAGAAACAAAACGTCACACGTTGGCGTAGATAATAAATATTCTATCGTGATTGAGCCTTGTTTTCATATTAAGATAGATTGAAAACATTTAATTAGGTTTGAATTACAAAACATGATTGAATAAAAGTTATGTTTATTTACACAGTAGAATAATATATATATAACTATAAATATTTATCTTCCAAAATTATAATCTGACAAATTTGCTTGTGACAACTCTGTGGGCTACAGATGGCGGGAAACGGGGTAAGCAGAATGTACTAGTGTTGCCGAACTATCGATAGTTTTCCAATCGATCGTTTGGCAATTTGCAGTAGTATTGGATATGTTTTAAAGGTAATGTAATTAATATTAATATGTTGTCAATTTATAACATTAATAAATATTATTCCAGTAACTTTATTTTTCCGACTACTATACTTTAATATTATTAACGATACTATTGTAATTTAGTAAATAATCGATAGTCTAAAATATTCGATGATATCGATAATATCGATAGTATTGACAGTTTTTGATTTACTAGCAACGATACTATCGATAATATCGATAGTACCGATAATCTAGTCCTCGCGAGAAACAATATTATTGATAGTATCGATTGTATTGCACTCGAGCGATCGTATTGCTTCAATCTGAGCTATCGATAGTATCGATACTGTCGATAGTTAGTCGATAGTCTTGCGATTGTCTGGCAATCGATAGACTATCAATTAATAATCTATAGTCGACTATCGATCGGCAATACTAGAATGTACGCCCGTCTACCCCTTAGCTTATGGTGCTATACAAGTTTAAATAAATAAAGGAGCTTATACGCGGGAAAAACGCGCTTTAACTGTACCCTCTGGATGCTTATTTATTGATTTCCTGATGACAAAATAAGTCAATATCTTTACACATAGATGGCGTTGATAATATAATTCTAACACACGACATGAAAATCAAATTATAATTTATAAAGCAATCTTTTATTAACGTCATTGACCCTAATAATTTAAAAATATTGAAGTCAATAACGTCAATTCTAATATGATAAATACTAATTCACCACTAGACTCATCCCCTATTCCACGTGAAGTATAACATAACGGGTGAAAAGTGGTAATGCTACCCACCTCCACCAACTCCTTTGAAGAAACAAAGGTGTGATGTTATGTTATGAAATTAAACAAAATATACAAAACTTAATTTTATTACAACAAATCTTCTCATCTTATACAAAAAATAACATCCTTATTAAACTTATAAATAACTTATATATAGCCTTATAAATAACTTAAATAAACAGATTGAATGTTATTGCTTTTTAAAACTTTTCAATATGGGATATATATTGTCAAAGGCCTCATATATTTCTTGACGCACTTTAGCTCCTGTTAACACTACTTTGCCCGATACAAAGATTAATAACACAATCCTAGGTTTAACCATTCTGTATATAAGTCCGGGAAACAGTTCAGGTTCATAGGAACTAAACTGACAATGGGTTAAAACCAGTCCTTCAAGCCGAATTGGAAATTTCACATCACAACTGCCAACCATGTTTTGAATTTTGAAGTCTAAAAATTTTGCCTGAAACAAAACAAAATATATATTAGCAATGAATTTAAATTTCGTAGATACATTAAAATTTCAGCAATATTTTGAGTCTACACCCACCATAAATCCTAATTTCTGAATAATTCTTGCATATTTCCTAGCTGCTAATCTAGAATCTTCTTCACTCTTGGCGCCAGTGCAAACCATTTTTCCTGAAGAAAATATAAGTGCTGTTGTCCTAGGCTCTCTTATTCTCATAATAACAGCTGCAAATCTCTTTGGGTTGTATTCTGCATTACGAGCATGTAGGGCAATTTTTTTCAAATCCAGTTTGCATCCAAGATTTACTGTAGATACAATGTTTCTGAAAACCAAAGCAAAATTGATATAGAAAATAAATGAAAGGCATAGCATTATTTAAAATAAAACTTCTCAAGAAATGGCAATAATTGAAGAAATATGGACATATATTTATTTCACTTAATAAGGGAATAACTCCTGGAAATTTGTTAGTTGGTAGGATTTCTAGATTTTAGATTCTAATGTATGTTACATAAATATAATTTATTCTCTACATGACTCTGAGCCACTCAATAGTTGTCACTTGACTTCCCTAACCCTTTGTTCGACAATATTATCAGTAACAGTTCAACAGTATTATCCATCAACAAGTTATATTCCCATAATCATGGTTATTGATCCTCCATTTTCAAACTCCTCTGAAATCTCAATAGCTACATTTTTTACAAATGTCTAACATGGTTACTTAAACCTTACAACCTTAACTAAAAACTTAGCACTTTCTCATTGGTATTTCTTAAAGACTTCAGAATAAATTTGATTTAAAAAATGTGCATACAGAAAATATATGTACAGTCAGCACCAAAAGTTAACAAACAGATCCACATTTCTCAAACCCCTAAGAACCTGTTAGTTTTTTAAGTAATTTATGTACCACTTAGTTATATAGGGGTTTTGAAAAACTGGGTCTTTTCATTGACTTAACATGCTGACTGTATATAAATAATCAAAGAACAATTAACTCACTGAAGCTGTGGTAATATTCCTGGATCAGCTGAATGAGGTGTCATGGGGGTCATGGGTGCTGGACTGGCTTGGCACATCATCTGTTGGCTGGCTAGACTTGAACCCGTTATCATCGGAGACATCATGTTTTGCTGTGAAGATCAATATAACAGTGTCAAGGACTAGTCAAACATCACAAATGTAGTCACAATTACTCAGGTTAGTATGTTTATAACATCTAGGTTTCAAACCAATGCTATATAAAGTGCTCCTAAAGACACCATCCAAGCAGCACATATGTTTAAATGTTATCTGTTGCTGACTAATTATGTTGTACCAACAAGACAATGTTAATACTGTACTGATATGATTGGAAACATTGTGTGTTCAATAACACAAAAGCAGTGAATGGTTTAATTAATGATAAAAATTTAGGTATTGCTGAATTACACAAAATTTTAATTAAAATTGGAAGTTACTCTTTTTATTTTTGGAGCCACACAGAGATTCTTATTATTAATTGTATATCTTTTTCACTATTTGATACTCTAACACTACATCCACGATTAAAACTTATAAGAGGGAAAGTGATCAATAAATAATAATAACAATATACCGGTGTTTGTGGCTGCATCATTTGTTGGGGGGTCGCATAACTAGCAGTAGGAGCATATGTGTGAATGGACCTTTGAGGTGTACCCATGAGCCCAAATCCAACTAAAGGTGAAGAACCTAAGGAAGCCAATGAATGTTGTTGTTGCTGTTGTTGTTGCTGTTGCTGCTGCTGCTGCTGTTGTTGCTGCTGCATTGCATTCGGCAGTATTTGTTGATCTTCTTCAGGTTGATGTAAAGGAGTGCTTATTCCCGGTATGTTGTACGGACTCGGAAGCATTTGATCCATTTTTGCTGTTTAATGTGTAGCCTTGTTTAAACAATAATATAAGAATGGCTAAACAACCACTTTAATATAAATATTTTTATAATATAATCACATTACAAGTTTACAGTAAACTATCAACTGTAACCACCGCCTGTCAAGTTGTCAAAATAAATGTCAGTTTTCACTAAAGACTATGAACGTACCATCTTCTTTTTTAAACTATTGAATTAAATGAGCCAAAGTCGTCAATTATAAGATGACATTTATAATATCATAATATGATTATTCAGTCTACAGCGCATATTTTCTCTAATATTAAAATTCGTAACTATACACTGTTATATCCACAAGGAATGTTTATAATAAATATAATTTGTGTTATACAACAGATACAATAGAAAACAACAAGAAATATTTATGAAAAACATGTCATTATATTCTAAAAGCAACCCGTCAATTTAACTGCCTATTCGAAAGACAAAAATATGTTAAACGCACACAAGTGGTTTTGTCGTCATAGTGCTATATTTGAAATTTTATTTTTAAATGTTTATAAGTTTTATTCCAAATATAATTTGTAGGAGTCGTGACAATTTTTGATGTCAAACTTTTTTATGTATTTTTTTACTTAACTTTTCTGCATGTATTGTACTCTTAATTATAGTTACGTTTTTACCATTTTTCTAAATTCTTGTTTTGTAATTGATACAAACTATTTATGTAAGCGTTTCTATAATCTATTAACATAATACTATCTCTTTACGCTCGCTGAGTAAATGAGTGTTTTGCTATTGCAAAAGGAAAAGTGCTTTCCTGTATTTTGGGAAAGATCAAAGTACCGAGTGGCAAACCGAAATTGTGGCAATTTCCGTCGCTCGCGTTTTGGCTATTTCAGTTGAACTCGCTGAATGTGAGGTGGAGTATTATACGAGTTGCTTAGGCTGCACATTCGCAGAGTGCTTGAAGTTCTAGTATAAATGTTGCCATATAATAACTAAATAAAGTACTGATACATTCGATCTGTTTTTTGACTTGACAAACAGTGTGTCCAGTTTTGTCATAAATATGTTATACGTCTATGACTTTTGTTGTTGACTGTTGTTTCTTTTTGCCTTGCTATCAAGTCTATAAGTCAACATTTAATTACTATTACCGCAAAAGATTACCTGTAAGTTGTACAACACGTAATTTAACAGTAATTAGTAGATTACCAGTTACCTCTCTGACAAATCCACAATGTTGTACAAATAGCTTATGAATTATTTCTAGTCGGACATTCAATATTTGTATAAAATACAAGTATTAAATTATATTTTATGGCTCATTATTGAACAATACATTGAAAATGAAAAGTGAAATAGAAAAAGAAGCTGGTTCTTATATTCTTCGGAATTATGGCAATTTCTTCAAAAAACAGTACCAAGATTTTTTGTCGCTGTCCGGACTTACACATGGCCAAATGTTAGAAGAAAATAGGACATTCATGCCTATACAAGTTATAATGACGCCTCAGGAATCTACTTTGGTAACAGCCCTTGTGGCGTCCGATAACACTGTGATGACTAAAGTTTTGAGTGTATTGTCATCGTTATGCGTAGAGGTCAGCAGGTTGAAGACAGAAGCATTTGAAAGGTTTGTTAGTTTTCACTTTAGTAATATGCTCATTAAAAATATCTCTGCTAAAACATCTGAGTTATGTCACCTTGGGTCTATACCAAAGGAAACAGCCATCCACGTTACTCTACCAACAAAATATATGGTCTTATTATGAAGGGAAGAAATAAGCCTAACACAATATATTAAAAAATAGACAATGTCATTGTACTATGCTTATAGTTTAGTTATTATATCACTGGAACTAACATTAAAATATTTGTTTTAGGCATTTTCTATTTCTATCAGTTTACGATGATTACACAGAAAGCAGTATTCCTTCTCAAATGGAAGCCATATGTTTGCTCAGTGCATTCTGCACTCGCTGCAATAGTACACTACTAAATCTCTGCTCCCAAGTCTTTGCTGTGGTCAACGAAGGAGTAATTAACTTAAGTAAGTATCATTTACGATAACTGCCTTAATTTACTCAAAGAGTTCCTTATATAGTGTTAAGTGACTGCCTCGTTGGTTGAGTGGTCGCAAGCGCAACTACCGATCGGGAGGTCCTAGGTTCAAATCCTGGGTCGGGTGCTATAAAAATTTTCTAATTTAGAATTTCTGGTAGTGACTCGGAGTCTGGAATAGTGCCCGGTGTATGGCAATAGGCTCACCACCTATTCCATGGAACTTAAACGTAACTGGTGAATCGTGGGAGTATACTACACTCCTCTGCCTACCCCTTAGAGGATTACAGGCGTGATGTTACGTTTGTATGCGAATGATTTAAACACATAAAAACATATTTTTTTTAACGATTTTTAGAAATTTAGAAATTGGTTATACTGCTACAAGAACTTCTCATAATTAAAATATTACTTTCTTATTGTACAATTTTCATAAACCAAAACTTGCCTGCCGGCATAAAAGCGATAACATTATAATTATAAAACAGCGAACAAAATATTAAATTTAATAATACGCAAAGAAGGTCTGCTTTATGTTTAAACTACATATGCAATGTGAAAATGACTTCAGTCAAACAATCTTTTTCTATAGGAAACAGCGAATGCAAAAGCGAAAAATTCAATGCGAAAAGTTCTTGACGTTTCAATTTCATGGCAGTTAAAATGAAATGCAGAAAAAAAACCATATTACGTTTTATTTGCCTTGATGCTTAATTGGGGCACTTCTATTCATTCTCGGTAATTCCACGCTGGCGTAAACTCTTTCATCCACTTCGTATTCTCGCTTCAGATCTCCAACAATTATGATCAAGCAAATATATCCAACCTTTCGTCTGCGCATGGATACTAAAACATGTAGACTGTTTTGCTCGTTGTTATAAAAATATATTAAATGTTTTACCTTTTGTTGAGAATAGATTTCGTCTTTACTCCTGACGCGTCGCAGGTCACAGTGATTTGTAAAGACGGCATGCCGTCGGTAGCAGCCAGTCAAAATATAAAAGGTTTTAAAGTTTGTTTCGACGCCCAAATTTGACATGTCAGTAGATTTATAAAAAGTCGCTTAAAATTGAGGTCATTTCGTACTCTGCCATCGTTGATTGTAAATTTTCGTCATTAGTTCTATGGCAAAGGCTTGTAATATTACTTTAACATTACACAGAATTCTTAGCCGAAACACTCAAAGGAATACCAGGACCCCTTCTAAAATATTGATTTTTCCTAACAAAGCCTTTGATGCCTGTCAGAGATGGAAGCATCTCTCTATTAACAGCGTAATTATATTTTACTGACGCCAAATCATTATTCCTTTGTGAGGCTGGAAAAATTCCCATTCTTCTAATCAACTACATAACAATAAATTCTCAAAGCATTTCCTTGTTACTTAAACATGTACATACGTACATATATACTGAACAAATGTATGAAGCCTTTTTTGAACAAGAGATCATAATACGGTATGTTCAATTCCCTTTTACCATCAAGTGGGAACGAGAAATAATTTGAAAACATAGAGTCATAAATTCATAAGGGATGTAAAAAAAACCAATATTAATCCGAGCACGTGCATTTTTAACGCTGGAAATCGAAAGAGATTTAGATGTAAAGTACCACCCCCTGAAGATTTGATGAGAGTTTTTAAATTTATTATTCCGGACGTTTCGCGTTTCCTTCTCGAAACCCAAGTAATCGTTGGCGGCCAATAACGGGCTGTAATTTCCGGTGAAATATTCGAGCAGAGCGACTTATGTTTGTATTAAAAAGAACTTTTCAACTTTTGACGTACCAAAAGCGTATATTTGAGTTGCTTTTATGGCCCATATTTTCGACTACAACATTATTTACTGAAGCGTAGGTACTTTATGATGGACCGATTTGATTCACGACTCCCAATTATTGCTTCTATGGGGAAGCTTGATCTTTCTAATATCAAGTCATTGCAAAGTTTTACCACGAAGCATCACCAGGTTCTATTGTTCTCGGAATAATATAAGATATATATTATGTAGTACGTTACGCACTATTATCCTGCATTGTTTAATGTCGCATCCATCACGCGTCCCGGCTAATGGATTTCGTTATTCGAAGATTATTATTGTACGGGACAACTGAAGCGCATCTACGTGACCGGAATGAGTTGCGCTGTGGACGCCGAGATAGACTCGACACAGTCGCACCCGACGTCCGTTCTCATATCCGCATCTAATATCCAGAGGCGTTTTTGCAATCTCAGATAGGATAACAATCTAACATAGAGGCTGCTGCTACTTAAGCGACATTTGCTTTATGATGGGAAAATGTCTGTTGCAAATTATAATGTTCATTGTTGTGTATTCTTAGATCAGTTATATGGATGTAATGTATGTCATCATGATCGTTAATCCACCGCTGAGCAGGGGTTTCTTCAAGAAACGAAAACGCTTATGTACATAAATGAATATGATAACTACATAAATCAAGTTAAAGTCTCCGAATAGTCCCTGATGTTCAAGAGTTCATGAATAAAAAACAAGTGGGCGAAGTATGTACTACGATATTTGAGGAGAAATGTTTAGAATACAAACGAATTGTGTTAGACTAAAATATTTAATTCATTGTATCTCGGTTTTTTTTCTCAATGGTTATCAAAACCGATATATGTGATAGAAGGTACAAAAATAAACCTATGTTAGAGAAAGCACAAACATTATTCAAGAAAAACATGTACTGAATTCTATTTCCATGATAATTGTCGATAAAGGGAAATGAAAGTCTATTGATTTTCGCTCGGAATAGAGCAATTTCTGTGAAGCTGGGTATAGCTATAATTAGTCGAGGTATAACTACATATATCAATGGAGATATATCGACAACCAGAGGGGTTGTATAATAGTTATACCCTGAGGTTTCAAAATGAAACTAACTAGTTAATAGTTTGTACCTACCCTCGTTTTTCGTATCCATCATGAGGCCATCTCGAAGAGGCCATGCTATGACATTGATGTATTTTCTACGTACGTATACGAGTTCAATCCGAAAGGTACAAGTCATTTAAAAATTATTATAAGATTTAAAAATAAAAAAAATAAAAATATAGATATATCCAGCAGAAACATCTAGTATAATAAAAATACAGTTAAACAGACCTAGTAAAAAATAGATAGCTACTGTAACTTAGATTTAAAAAAAAGAACAGAAAATAAATAAAGAAGCAAATAGACGACGTAAATGACAGGATAGTAGAAAAGATGGCAATTTCGAGCTCGTGTTGTCTGCCGTTTCTTTTTTTTTTAAGAGAGTCCGTTACAAGCAATCTCAAGTGGCTGTGACTGTGGTGACTATAGGAATATGACTGTTGACAGTGAAATTCTTCAATTATATGTTACATAAGTGGTGAGTAAATGATTGATTTTGATTAAATAAGTATTGTTACCATCGTTAACTGGGTTCGTTGACAAATACCCGAATTATATTTTAATGAAAATACCCTAATTTATATTTACTCAAAAATCGAAATTTTAAAAGTGTTAAGTTCACATGAAATCTTATATAATAATACAGTTTATTTAACTGGTGACAATCGTATTTCACTGTAACTGTAAGGTTTAAGGGCGTCTCTTAGTCTAGCCAAGTGCGGATTAGTACGCTTCGCAGAAAAGGTTATGAGAACTGTAAGTCTTGTGGATTTCCTTTCGATATTTTCCTTCATTGGTATAAACTACCCCGAAGCATTCAAAAGAACATATGAAACTCTATTTGTTCATATATATGTATGTTAAGTACAAACAGCCATACTTAATACACCACAAACTGAAAACTTAAACCCCTATGAAAAATTTTAATTTACAAAATTGTTTATATTGGTCACTATTAATAATAATATAAATTACATATAGAAAACTAAAATATCTACGAATAGTTTTCGCTTTAAAGACTATTCATATTGGTCACTATTATTGATAATATAAAAAGAAACTAGAAATCAAATTAGGGCTTTCGTAACACAACGCAGCGATGTTTAACGGTGCATTTTATAATTTTTCGCAGCGAACACACCTTTGTTTGGCTTCCGGACGCTAAGTTTTTATATCTACACTGTTACTTTATCCGCCGTCTTCGATGTACGTATAATTCGAATCTTCCGGTATGAATGAAGACGAAGCCTTACACTTACATGTCGGACCGAGGGAACGCGACGGAATTTATATATTCAATACATTGATTAGAGATTACTGGATAATTCGTAATTCTCAAAGCATCTTTTTTTTGCAACGTGACACCACTGATAACATATGTACAAAAATCCTAATTTGGTATAATTTCAATAATTGATTGAATATATTTAATAAATCAACAGCTAAAAAAGAATTTATAATTTAAATTGTAATTTTAACAACAAAACATATTTTTTTTGTATTTCGTATTGACCTGCGATAAAACAAATCCCACAATCCGACAGCAAAAATGAAACCGTAAACTATTAATCTTACTGTATATATGTATGGCTAAAATATTATTTTCCTGTTTGTTGGGTGTGGTAGGCGGACGCGAGGCGCTCCTCAGTTTTCTATTAAACGAACGTTTTGACTGGTTCTAAGTAGCCTCATATTTCAAGTTAACGCACATGATAAAAGGCTACAGTCTAATAATCAATCTAAAACTTTTAAGTCTAATTCCAGGCATAGCCCTCCGCTAAGGGGTTTTTGCTCATAATCTCCACATTGGTCATGCGGGTTCCTAACTTAGGAAATAGGAAATATAATACAAAAGAGTTTATTATACGTACTATGGTACATACAGACAGCACATAAATGAAACTTTAAATTTCGAACGTATGATTCGTTCTATCTATCGTTCCATTCTATTAATGGTTAAGTAAAATATGCGCGGTATAAATTACGTCATCGGCGACAAAAATTTAAAAAGTTTACAAGCTAAGCAAATAAAGTTGGGAAAACTAACAACAGTCGATAAAATTAATAATTGCGGTATAAATCAAAAGTTCCATCTAACATTACCGATCTCCATTAAGCTTGTAAGTTGATTCCACGACAGTGAAAACTTTCATTTTCTCGTCCCACGCACTTATACGAACTTGTTCTCAAAACTAATATGAGGTCAATATTCTCGTTCTGTTGGTTAATTGGTTTTATCGTTGTTCCTTTCGGATAATCAATTAAGGCGATTGTTGTTTTTGTTTCGTTATCTTATATGATTGTGAAAATGGCGCAATATGACGATTGTATTTAAATGTATGACTATATCCTTTTTTGGTCAAACATGGGAGTGTACTACACTCCTTACTTTTTAATATCCTTTAACCATGTGCTAGTCTTACTTAAGTCGTATATCAAGTTGAGATGTAAAGGCATTAACATTTTATCTATATAATCTGTGAGATGGCAAGACTTCTTACCGACTTTATTAACACTATTTTTAGATGGCACCTTTGAGGTGTCTTGACACCTTTACATTTGAATGCAAACAACTTAGATATACAGAGTTATGAAAAAACGTACTACTTATTCCTATTTTCCAAATCATTCATTGAAAAAAATAAATTTAAAAGCAATTTTAAGTTACAAGTTTTAAAAGTGTGTAAATAAAACATTTGGTAGAAGTCTTAAGCTCGGACTGTCCATTCCAACTTTTTGAAATCAACTATTTCCATTCAATAGCTGAGGTGTGAGATGCGCTTTACGTGTCGGTACGTGCATTCGCGAATGAATCACTTATGACATTTACGGTTTACAGCGAAACGCGGCGACACTCCTTGCACGTCAAGCGATATTATAATAATACCTTAAACAGTAATATTTCTACGCCCGATCTCATTATCCCAATATATTTGTTCACGTTCTTCCTTTACGTGACAAACGAGTGACGAAAATAGTCTGTTTACAGATATACATATAGTATACATATATATGCTGAAACTGACTCATTACCGTTTCAGATAAAGTTTCAGTCAAAGGTATGACATAAACAGTAACAAGGAAAAACATTGTTATCTTTCAATTGTATCATTCTAAAAATAATTGATAAGTCATAACAT
>DWFV01000326.1:0-15207 GCA_018246775.1 Parelbella machaon machaon
CACTATATAACTCTAACAGTAATCATCTTAGCTATGTGGTTTTAATTTTGACACCATGTTGAGAGATATGCAGTAGATGCTTAAGGCTTGTGAGCATCTCAACAGATTAATAAGTTATTCCACCCACAAACGCTGATAGCACCTCCGGCGACATGCTGTTACTTTGTAAAATATAGGCTAAGGTATGTATCAGGTGGTGTCTTACGCAAACATCTCGTAAAATGCTTCAATAAGGTAATCTCTTATTTTTCGAAACACACCTGACTTCTCTTACCATTGGCTAATCGTTTATTGATGTTCTGGTAATTCATACTTGGCCATTGTTGCAGACTATGACCCTTCTCAAGCTGAGATGAGATCCGTGACCAACCATAAAAGAAAAAAAGTGTTAGATATTAGTACTAGGTGTTAATTGTTCATACCTTAAGCAACCACAGTGAATGTTTTGTGTAGTCTTATTAATCGCGATAGTAATTAATATATGATATCTATTAACAGTCGTTAAGTACGAGTATCACAAGTAAAGACCGTTAAAATAAACTATTAAATAAATTATTATCTAGGAAATAATGACCTACGTTTTTATTTAAATCTATCATTTTCGTTTGTTATCACTTTAATTCAATTTCAGTTGTATCTTCTTTATTCATCCTTAGTCACCAATTGGAGCGCCGCGAAAGCCTGATTACCGCAATATTGTGATCGGAATTTATATAAATATAAGGAAAAAATATTAATAATATAGACGTGGAAATATAGCTTTTATTATTAGTTAAAATATCTTATGCGCTTGTTAAAATTTTGTACACGTATTTCCTTTGTGAGAGTATTTGTTCTCGTATCGTATCTCGTATGTCGTAGTTATATTAGTATTTTAAAAAAGAAAGAGTGTAGTATTTACAGAGGAAGTAATAAAGTAACGGCTTCCATTGGTATTCGTGTATTAGTATTTGAAAAAACAAATACATAAAACTTACTTAAAAATGGCTTTTATTAATTATAATATTAATTTTATCTAATATGTGTCACACGAATGCCTCAAATTTGCTTTGTTATTTTCTATTATCACTATTTTTATGTTAGTCGTTGAGATTTTGGTAGAGTTCCTTATGATTGAATTTAATAAACTAACGAACGTATAATATTCGGATTATTTATAAACAATCTATTGCAACAAAAAGGATATTATTTTATATTGAGGTATTACCTATAAAGTTTCACAAAGCATACAATAAATACCATCATATATAAATATGTTACTATTCTTACATATTTTGTATTTTCAAAGGTCCAATGCTTTGCCAACTATTCAGTTATACACAGAAGTAACTAATGACATTCATTAACATTAGCAAAATTATTAATGACAGCCTAAAGTCTTGTTTGTTGTTTACACTTATATTAAAATTTAAAATTGTTAATATTAAATGAACTTATTAAATTATCAATAAAAGTTGAATATTTCACATTTCTGATTTCTCTTTTTTTCATAAAAGTTGATAAATGTACATATATAATTTTACGTATTATTATTGTACGTATACATTCATTTTATTCGATCCGAAGACCGCACTTGGTTAAATTAAGAACAAAAGGGCGAAGGTCGAACATAAGGTTACCATAAATAGGAAAACGATAAGTCCTAAAAAAATATTACTTAACATTGCTTTAATACAAAATCCGCTTGTATATTTTAAATGTACCTACAGTTATTATTATAATTATAGGATCATATTAGTAGTACTTGGGGTTTTGAAAATTAAAAAAAGGCGTTTAAAAATACTTGAATGCCGAAAAGAGTCATATCTATATATAAGCATTTATGTAGGCTTGTATATAAAAATACAACCATAATTGCCGTAATACGGGGTATCCGGAAGAACTCGGAAAATGTTAATACCTCGGTGATTAGGTCGCGTCGGTATTTTAGTCACGTCTAGGTGATCTAGTTCGACTGAGCTGTATTTACATATTCATTCGGTTTACTATTTTGAAGTCTCTTTTACGAGCTGATCGTACTTTATTTTCTGAACAGGTTTCAAACGATTATTTTGAAAAATAACTCTTAAATTTTTTTTTATTTAATTGAATCACAAAATACTCCATTATTGTAACGTAACAACGAAGTAACATCACGCCTATATCTACCATAATGGGGTAGGTAGAGCAGTGTAGTGCACTTCCACGTTTTACCAGTTCATTAATATAAAAATGTAATGATAAGTTTGTTGTTTAAATGTCAACTTTGCCTAGGATTTACGGTTCAGATCCCAGCACATCGCTGACTATATTTTTATGATTAAATATCATTTACTATAACATTGAAGAAACTTATCGCGTGGAAACCTAAATGTCTTAGAATTTTCCATAGTTCATATTTGTCTAACGTCGTAGATTATGTGATCTGTATCCTTCATCAAACTGCCGGCAGATATTATATGTATTTACGACAAAGTACTCGTAGTTCCTTAAGTGTCAGTCTACGTACATATTTTTAATATTTTATCTGTATTATAGTTAATGTATATAGTAAAAGACGATTTAAATACATTTGGAGTGGGCAATATTTACATAAGTTAAGCGTTATATCATGCCTGTAATCCCCGAAGGGGTAGGCAGAGGAGTGTAGTACACTGCTACGTTTGACCAGTTACTTTTACGAACAGGTGGTGAGTCTATTGACATACACCGGGCATAGATCCAGGCTCCGAATCACTACCTACTAGAAATTCTAAATTAGAAAAATCCAATAGTACCCGAACCGGGATTTGAACCTAGGACCTCCCGATCGGCAGTCGCGCTTGCTACCACTCAACCAACGAGGCAATCAATAAGTAAGTTCTCGACGTGAATCAGAAGAAGACCTAGTGAGAATTCTATTTAAAAAAAATTATTTATCTGGCCAACAAGTACGAGTGCTAAGGGTTGCAGTATAGATAGAGTTGAGAATTAATTGTAGTGAATTCGAGAGTACATTACCGAGCGGTGCTCGAGGGACGCCATTTGTCAATGTAATCATCTTTCCACGGGACTGAGGGCTATCGCGTTCGCACAGTTTAACTATCGCAGCCACTATCAAATAGGCTTGCGGATATGGTCGCCCTTACGACATACGAGTACGAGGGTAAAAATGATAACCGATCAATATTTGTTGACGAACACATCACTATTATTAATACATTTTTTATTATTATTATGATACACAAGATTTTTTTGTCTAATTATGTATAGATAAATTTCCGAGAGCATTATTGAGAATCGTTTTGTAAGTCATACCATTGATACATTCATAGATACACGGTTTCTATGGTGGAGAAATGATAATTTCAAACTATTTTTATGTTCCTTAGATATTAAAAAAAAAAGTGGGTACATTTCCTAATTACGTAATGTAGCTCTCGGACTATAATTTTACTTTATATTGAACTGGACTGGACTGGACAAATATAAATGAAAAAAAGCAATATTTAAAATATACAAATACCGTACCGTCCAGTTACTGCTAACCATTAATTCATTAAATGCTTTATGGTAATGCATCTGCCCCTAATCGCAAAGCATCTTATCCCGTTTGATTCTGTAAATATTTTCGTGTATTCATAAAATGAACCATGATGGATTTATTTAAAGTAATAATTTAAAAAAATTAAAAAAAAATATCTTTCGCTTAATTTTACGCTAAAAATCTTCAAGAATTGTTCACTAACAAAACGACGATAATAACGAAAGTAGGGCGCGAGTGTGAAGACGAACTGATAAGAAAACATGGAACTTCTGAATGGCTAACTTTTTAATTCGGTAATTCACAAATAACATTTCATACTTTTATAAGTGGCCTTGTGTTTCCTTACCGGGGCGATAAATTTAAGATTTACCGTTCACGAAATTCGTTTTAATCTAAAGAAAGCTGTTCTAAAACGCAAAATATTTAAAATTTTAAATTTTAAAATTTAATATTTTTAAATGCTGTAATTGATGATAAATTGAAATGCCACATTATAAAAGGCACTTGTCATTATATTTTAAAATTGTTTTCAATCTATCGAAGAAATATTACTACATATCTTGTTATATACCATGTTAGTAATGATTTGTGCTTTCTATGTGCCAAAAGACTAATCCTTATAAACGTTAGTGGACTGGATGACACCTGAAATGACACTGCTAATGTTTTTGTCCTGAACACCTCGGGTTTCATATTCGACACAAGCAATTGGTATGTAGTTGTGACAGCCCAGTGGCGTGCCATTGGAGAGGCGTATAGCCAGCAGTGGACGATGACAGCCTGATAGAGTGTGTGTGTGTGTGACAGACGAAAAATACATATAATTGATTTTGACGTGTTTACTTGAGAAGCGTTTTCATGATAAAACCCATTTTTGTATTCGATTTTGGTATTATTTATCTAGATGGATGTACTGACAAAAAATGTCAGTCAAATTTGCCTTTTGTGCTCAACCACATAACCCAAATAAAGACAAAGAGGAGCGCTGGTTTGAAAGGAATATCCAAGTAAATTAAAAAGGATATGTAAATAAAATAGGTCTTAGAGATTAGTTCACCTTTGGTCAGGTCAGGTCAGCAAACACTGTTTTAGCCTTCGAAAGGTTACTATTTAAGGTGAAAGGGTTTCGGGTTAAGACTCAGAAGCCAATCCGACGAGTAGCTCAAAGGATTTCCGTGTGACTTGGTAACCAATGGTTTTGTAAATAATCAGAAATTTCATTCCTACATGCCGAGGATAGGGCGATGGTGTTCAATTTGGAAGCCCTTTCAAGGAAGGTCAATGATAATGATCATAATACTAATATTATTCTGATATCATGATGACGATGTTATTATTATATCGTTCTGCCCGGTCTCTTACAAGATAGACAGAGAGCATTGAGAGCCAAATATCCTTATAGACTTGACGCGCTTCTACATACATCACACTCTTCATTCATGCACTCCAGATTCGTATACCTAACTCCCGCGTACGCCTACAAACTAAGTCATCATCATCATCATCATCAACCCGCTTCCGTTCACTGCTGGACATAGGCCTCTCCAATTCACGCCACTGAGCTCGATCTTCAGCTCTTCAACAACAAAAACTAAGTATAGGTAGAAAACGAACATTTTATATTTACATCCCGTCTTAAATAAAATACAACCTACTACTTTTTATTTGCTAAATAAAGCCCGGGCAGCGTTGATTTGATTGTTATCTTTTCTAAAATGGGTCATTCCACATCCGCAAGCCGAATCTCGCGTCTGATGTTGAGTAACGTTCACTTATTTCCACGTTCGCTAAACCGTCCGTATCACACATACATATTTAAACGTCAACTCAGCAAAATTTTGCTCGTTCTGATAGAACGTATGTAGTTGTTTTAAATTATTGTTTTTATATTATAGTTATATCGTCAGGACCATTACGGAGTGCTACTGCAAATCTAAACGAAAGCTAGTCACTTTATGCATTTACTATTATAGTAGTGATCTTTGATACTTTCGGCATTTAATGCTTATTATTATTATACCGTTACATCTTACAGGGTGGGCAGAGAACACCGACTTCCAAATACATACATATATCCTCACATACTTGACGTATTTTAAAACTATTATAAATTAATTTCAACAGAATGACCACGCATATACCATGTTGATACAAAAATAAGCGAGAAGAAACAATCGTTCTACGAAGCGTTCATTTTTGTAAGTAAAAATGTTGGGAAAATATCGTGGGTGTTTTCACTTGGATGTAATAAATGATGCGTATTCCTCATCCGAAGATGAGGCCGACAAGTGTGAGGTGACGAAGCGACGTCAATATACTAGGCCGCTTACATTCAAGAGCTTAGAAAAATAAGAAATAGGTTCAAAAAATAAATTAAATACAGAAGCAGTATTTTGTTATAATCTTTCTTTTTGTGCCATTCGTTTTTCTTTGTATACCTAAATAAAAACGACAAAAACGTTAAAATGTGGGGAATATTTCCAGAAAAGAAAAATCTATTGTTTGTTTTATCAATATTTATTAATTTTGCTATAAATGGATCGGATACACACACGTTTTACCTGATACTGTATTTTAGGTAAGTTACCTAAGATGGATTATTAGTGCACTGTTATTTGTTTCGACTGAATAACATGATGTGTGTGCGTATGTATATTATATACATGTGCGTGTGTGCGTGTATCGGGTGGAACTTCCAAACAAACTGTATCCACAACAATGCAAACACTGCTTGTATTTGCTAGTTCTGTTTCACACGACCCATTACACAGATAATACACGATATAATCATGTTGAGTGCCGTGAAATGATACGTCAATGGTAAAACGTGAAGCTACTTAATGAATCAATCACGTGTAGTTCGTGACGGATCCCAAAATAGTTGCATTGGATTATTTATCGTAACTATTAGAGGTATTTATATGAAAGCCTATAAAGTTTTTTAGTTACCCTGTAAAGGTTGACTAGCATATATTATGAGCGACATTATCATTGTAATAAAAAACTTGATATCGAGATTGCATTAATGAAATTTTATGTTGGAAAGTATTTTTATCTGCAACATTCAACGTAAGCTGTTAAGAGTCTTGTTAAGGGGAAAGCGTCTAAATTTTATCATATTATAACATTATTGGGAAAGTTATTTTTTTCTTCAACTGAAAGGTATTCGTAAAGGTAATGTTGAGTGCTGATTTCGTGATAGATAAATAAAGTAGGTATTAAAGTGTGAGCAACTATTCTTAATAATTCAATTTATTGGTAAGGATAAGTTGTCGGTGAAAATATCGCCAGAAGAGCTCTCGCCTGGTCTGAACAAATGGTGCTTATAACTCACTCTCGAGATAAGCGTAGGCTGACGAGTGTCAAACGTCGCGCTCTGTCGAAGCTGATATATACCAGCGCTTGACTTTAATATGAAGTTATGGATAGCGTCGTATTGTGGGAACGTCTTTCAGTCAGTTCCAATATCTTTCATATTGGAATTTACTTTGGAAACTTACAGTGATATCTATTTGGTCTTTTAAGGTGTTAGTGAAGTACAAAATGTGGTTGTTTTAACTTTAATTACTATTGTGAATGATGCATTTTTTATATTAACGTGTTTTTTGTTTATTCACCAACTGAATATTATTTCTTTCCATAAAATTGGGTAGACGAGTTGAATCTAACACTTGATGTTTGGTAGCGATTTACGAAACTAGCCTAATAAATTTTTCGTATTTCGAATTGAAACTAAATATATGACTTAAACGGCCGTAGATTTAATTACGCCGAATAAATTAATTATTCAGAATGAAATGAAATAAAATGAATGAAAAATTAACTGTCGAATGAAATATAACGGGTGTTAATTTTAACCGACAAAAAGTTTCATTTGCCGAGCCGGTAAACAATCCATTGTGAAGGATACCTCACTCATTGGGCGAGGGAAAAAGCTCGGCGGAAGGCATTAAAACTTTAAATGGGAAATGTAAATTTTGGAATACATTTTCTCAAAAAGCAATTATACACTCGTTTGGCGTTAACAAGTGCCTGCGAAAAAACCATTCCCGCTTTTATATAGTTCACTTACCACTTTGAGATTTCAATTAAAGTTGTGTCCCAACGTCCATGGTTTCAATATGCGTGAACGCACGAAACGGGCGACGCGGCGTCACAGCTGTCCATTTATAACGTGTCGATGAACCACGCAAAACTTTTCGCGTTCACAACAGCACACTGTATTCGAATGCGGCGCGCGCTCGGCGATATAGTTCCGGAACTGTGTAGGGAGCGGTCGGGAGCGACCGTCACGTTCCCACTCCCGCAGCTCACTGGAGCCGGGATCTCTTCGGAGTCTGCGTAATAGAACGGCATCCCTACAGATTGCTATATGGGAATAAACGCTAATAAATTACGAACATCGTACACGCGTAACGCGAACGAGACCGTGTTCTTGATTAGTTTGAAGTCTGCCGCTAATGTGTTAGACACGTATATAGGAAGCTGGGTATATATGCTGGATATGTGAATGGAAGCTGTCACGCCGTCGATCCCCGAGATAAGTGTCAGTCGTTAAACTCATTAAAGACATTTTAAATAATTAAAAACTCGTTTTAAAAGGAATTTAATAGCGATCGTTGGAGAAGAGCCTTTCTTAATACTGGAGAGTTTAGTAATGGAGAATTTGGAGATGTATTGAAATCCTATATTAATAACAATTCAGCCAGACATTATGACGGCTGCTGATTCGCCTCTAGCCGGCTCTATTCAAATCTGGGCTTCGCTTTAAACCTCAGTTCTGTCTCTGTCTACATGACATGCCATAAATCAAAGCACAAGTACTACGCTACAATAAAATGTCAAGCGAGATAAATGAAAATTCGTAAGCAATCTGTCTGTCCACAATCATCCAGATTATGAATAGTATTGTGGGGCTTTGCCTTTCTTGGGGTCATTATTTCTTTTCGATCAGCCGTCCCTTTGTTCAAATGCCTGAATTTTGTTTTCATTTAATCTATTTTTAAAATGCAAAACGGGTTATTTGCGTGTGTTCCTGAGGGGCGCGGCTGAGCACAGCGGTCGCAAAAACCGAATTCTTTTAAAACGTCCTGCGCGGACATAACCCGTCACTCCAATCTTATAAATAACAGCATTATATTATTCTTGCTATCTTCAAATCTTTTGTGTCAGTCATTCTTTACTCTGTACAACAATGTAACGTTATTCAATTTTCTATCTATCTCTTATTTGCTTTTGTGAATAGATATACATCAAAATACAAAGTCATTTATGTCTTAATCAAAAATTGTTAGTTTTAAATTCATCGTTCATAGCATTAGTACATAGTTTTGTTTTGTTCGAATAGATAAGTGAAAGTTTTATAAAGTTTCAAATCATTTCATTTCACCCCGAGTTAACTAGTCGACGTTCAATTAATTCTGGAGACTGGCTGCCGCTCATTGTTTTTTTTATCCGCAACGTCTGGGGCCTTCTGCCTTTGTAGTGTCATTAAGCGACTATACAATAGTTAATTTTGTAGCTGTTTTGAAAGCCCTTTGAAATAATACAAACTCTGTACATTATTTGAGAAAAGAAAAATCAGCTATCTTTTTTATTGTGGTGAATTTCTGTGATTTTCTCGTTCGGTTCACAACAGGTACATCGTAATTATCATTATCACTCTACTCGATCATTACTAGAATTTATTTATTTAACAATTTTGTATTAAGAGAATACTGAAAAACAAAAAACAAAGTGAAGAAATTTTGTACACTGGTGCTGCTTACCCCTTAAAGAGAATCACTTTTCAATGAAGGTCTCCTTCAAGTTTTTCTGATTTTTTCACTTTTTTGAACTCCTTTTTCCACCGCGTTTGTAGTCTTCCATAAGGTATTTTACGCAACATCTCCATTTCAGAAGGATGTTGCGCCTTGTCATTTCATTGTGTTGTAGTCATTCCTTCAGGCCATAGTCTGGATGGATGAATTGCATCGTCCCACGCTGCGGCGCTAATGGCGCTACGTGAGGATTACGGATCCCGAAGACTTCCTCTCTACCCGAGCAGTTCTCATGGGGACAACTGCCCCAAGGTGGTGATCACCAATTTTGTATACCTTAAAGAGAATTATGGAGAGCTCTAAGATGTGCAGGTTTTCTCGCGACGTTTTTGTTCACCATTTATGCAATGCTATTATACACAGATAAACTACGATAATTTATTGTAATAGTATGAGTAAGGCAAAAAAATTCAACACAAACGCGAGTGAAATTAAAAAGGAATTTACAAAATGCAAGTTTTTCAAGTCCCTGGGTTAACGTCCTAAATACACTTGGCTGAACACGACATTGCTTACGCTACGATTCTGCCGTGTGATAACGTCGCTGAAGAGTTATATTAATAAACCTGACATGAATCCAAACTCCATTTCACAGCAAAATTATTGAACATTTTCTATTATTATTCTACGTCATGTCAGATCCCTTACCGGGTGAGCAGGAAGCACCGAGTGTCAAATATCTCTATGTTAACATACCTTACATGCTTCTTTTCCTTTCAGCACTCTCAGACTGGCACGGCAGCTTAGAATACTTGATTCTGAGTTGCTTGCCTTCCAGTGAGTTAATAAAATATGTATACTTACATCATGCATTGTTATTAGAGACAACAAACTTTAATACGAGTAATATTTTGCTATTACAAATCAAATATCTTATAAGCACAGCCTATATTATACAATAGGCTATGATATTTTCAGGAATCGAAAAGCAACAAAATTGACGGGTCAATTCAATACAGTCTTGTGGGTCTTATAAAGTTGATGCGATATTATTATACTAATTACGCTGTTTTTCTTCGATAACTGCTGCTGTATTGTAAAAATAGAGTTCGCAGAATATTTTTATAATCTTTAAGAATAAACGGTGGTCTCTTAAAATACCTGGTTTAGTAATAACCTGCGTGTGCGAATTTGTTGTGTGCTAAATGTTTTTATATCCAGAGACGGGTTATGTTCGTCAGTGGGTTCTGTTTTTATTCTAGCATATAGCGGGCGCATACTAGAGTCATATAAGCCCGCAAAACGTACGTACACCTTAGGTAATATCAACATTTTAAAACAATTTTTCAGCTTAAGTCTCGATTAAGTAAATATTTACGTTTTAAATTAAAAATAGCGAACGATGTGGGTTATTTGGCAGACAATACCGCCTAACGATAATTGCAGCTTACTTGAATTCATAACAAAATTATTTTGAATTTTTATCAGCCACAGCGAAAGCTTCATATTTATAAAGACCAATGGATAAGCTTTTATTATAAATTCAAAGCTTATTTAGAAAATCATTTGTAAATTGTTAATGTAATCCTAATTAGAACAATGTTCAAAGAGCTCCTGGCTTCTGTTTCTAACCGAGCGATATAAATTACGTATTTCTAATGAAATTTAATGTTTTTCCTCAAGATGCAACAAATATTCTATTTCTTGACTCGTGTCGTAATGTTGAGTCGAGGTATTGGGTTCGATCCCAATGTAGGACATATATTTGTAGAATAAGAAGAACTATTGGTTCTGTGTTTGAGTAAACGATGGGCATGTGAGCGTATATTTGAAAATGTATACATGTAATTTATCGCTTGGCTAGTTGTCATAGCCTAGACTAAACTACATATTGTCATGTATATGTATATTTGTATGTATATGTACATTGTACATGTATATTTGGCACCAGACCGCCGAGTTTGAAGTTGATCCAAAATATTCTTACAATTATTATTATTCACTACGTGTGTATTTTGGCTGTAATATGTATATTGTCATCTCATATGGTTTTATATTGTATATTGAAATGATATTCAATGATAATCCAATAAAGTATTCATTCGAAAATGTGGGTACATAGAATTCTGGCATTCTCAACGACGGGTAGCGCGCCAATCGGCATTCTCGCTCGAGACGTCGAAGCGAACAGCCGGAAGTTCGGAAGTCTCTGCATAAATAATGTTGTGTTTGAATTTAGAATATCTACATGTAGTTATGACATGTAACTATGGTATAGTTGTGTATGAAGTTACTAGTATATTAAGCACGTTTTAGCAAGAGGAACGATTTATGTTACAGCGCGGTAGGTCAGGAGTTGGTAGAGTAGAAATATCAGAGTAAGTAAGCTGCTCAGCTTAATAATTCTCCCCAGTCCTTGTTCATTAAAGGATATTTAAATACAATAAAAATACATATATTTTATTGCAATAAATATCGGTATACAAGGGTGTTACAATTGAAATGGGTCCATCATATTTAGCTATAGTCAGCATGCATGTTAATAGATGTTTAAATTTATTATATATTACCGTCAATAGACAATGGTAATCACGTAAAGTCAGGTAAACGACTGTTGTTATTTTTCGTAGCTAGATAGAACTACGTTATAATGTTGTCTGTTTATATGATACAATAATTAAGAGGCTTGTTTATAAAATATAAATAAATAAAAATCTAGACTCCTCCACACACGTCCATCAAAACTCAAAGTAGGTAATGCCCGAACTAAGTCAACCAGACGGCCGGTAAACATCATATATACGTAAAAATAAATACTAATATAGATATTTTAGTGCGATTTTTCATCTCATAAATATTTGTCCTGGCAAATAAAGAACCTACACCGTCCGATTTAAGAAGGTTCACTTTCATTGGAACAACGGGCCAGTCAAAGTAGAGAAAAAAAAATAGGCAGTTTGTATTTTATTAAAGTACGTAGGCTTAACCTTATGATCATCCCATTGTTGGGAACGTCGTTCTCCTCACAATCAACGGTAGTCAGCAGAATTCTTTAATACGCTGATTCGGTGCGAATTATCGAAGTCAACGATAGCTGAAGGCGTATAGTTAAGTAATCACGAGCTTCTAATTCTACATCCAATCCAACTTATTAAGCAACTATGCAATTCTGTTAATTACAGAGCGGATATGCCGGGCGGGTCCAATCGTTGGCTGTTAGCTAATGAGTCACCTATCGCGGTAAATCTCCACACGGACGCGAATAATACCAGGATCTGCTGATACCCACCCGTAGTACAAAAGCGTGATATCAACCATAGATTTTTATCAAACTTACTGATTAGATATATTTCGACGCTTTTTACTTTATAATGTATTTTTACTTATTTACATCATTTTATTTCATTGAGTTGTCTTCTATACTGTGATCGTGTCTTGTATTGATGACTAAAGAAATAAACATTAATATAATTACAATTCAGTGGATAATAGAAGAGTTGCTATGTAGGTCACGACATATGTCAGAATGTCATTATGTAATTAAAACTAAACATATTTTGACATTGATTTGTTGGCAATCTCTATCAATCACTGTGGACGCTATATCTCATTATACGTGGTAGTGGTTAGCGCAGGCTATACAGCATAATAAAGGTCTTTGTTAGATCCTAAATAGAGTGACATACCAGTAATAGGATGGAATTCCTACTCAAGAGCACTTAATTATTAATTATCATTTTAAATTATGCGATGCACTTACTACTGAACACACAACTCTTTGTTTCCAACCTAATGTAAAATATAATATTTCTTATTTTTAGACGTATAGTTTATTGATTTCTTTGTCTTGTGTGTTATATTTAAATTTCCAGCCCCTCGCCTCTACCCGTTCTTATTTTGCCTTTGTCTGTTGGGATGTCTGGAAGAAACCGCTTTTAAGCGATAAGGTCGCCTTTTCATTCATCTCTTAACAGTGCTTCTGTAATATTTTACTATTTGTGTCGATGTGTGCGTGCAGTAGAATGTATAGTACTTTATTCCACACTACTACGACGATATGTTTTATATGAGACAAAAGAAAATTTAAATGTTCGAAATACACAAAAGTATCTTTATATTATAAACTATTGTTTACGAATGACAAGAATGTTTGTCTATAGTAATTATCATTTGAGTGTTTGGTTCTTGACGTTACTTGTTATTATAATAATGACTTCATTTTGTTCAATCAAAACTAACAACAGTAAATATAGTGACTAATTTAATTTGTACCAATTAATTCGGTGAAAAACATTTATCAGATGAATATTCACCAGTATTTGATGTACAACTTTTTAATGGACACGAAATATGTTGTGCGTTTAATTAGTTTGATAAACAAAGTCGTGTTTATTGGACTGCGAAATGGTAGTTAGCAATAGTTCATAAAATGAATTTACATTTGGAATAAATTGTTAGCTAATAATAAACAGTAATATTCTCTTATACACAAACATATGTAGGAAATGGGCATGTTCTGTATGATGGCAAGTGGTCAGCAAGAATTTTTAATCCTAGGAGTTACAATATTTTTAAGTTAAGCCTTTCTCGCTTAATATACAAACTGTAGGTATATTTAAAGTGATTCACGATTTTTATAATTTTGCTATCAAGCTTTGGAAAATACGTGATATCATTTAATAACTCGGACTTTTTTGACGACGCAATGTCTTGCTGATGTACAGGCGCAAGACGAAGTGGTTATCGTTGGAATACAATTATTAATGAAAAAAAATTGTCTATGAATAGAAGATTTGTTTTATTTCTATATATGTAGTATTTACTGTATGGTATAATGTTTCAATTGGCAAACATTTTTGTATAATAGTTTTTCATAAAAATCGCGTGATGTCTCGATTGTGAAAACGGTTGGATAGTTAATACACTAACGTGTCGAGGCGTATTTTTGTTTAGGCCCCAATAATTCTCCAATTATTTTCTAAACAAAACTCCGAATTAATGATAGTTTTTGACTACGTATTATTTTTTAATTTTTATTTTGCTTAAAATAACGTTAGAGACATACAATAAATTAATAAGTAATCGATTATGACTCGCTAAAATTATTTCACAATCAGAATCGCAAAGTTATCTTATAATTAAGTCATGTAAGTCATCTATATGATGACAAAGTTAGTAAAAAACCAAGAAAGACCTAGAAATAAGAATTGCCCTAAATACTGTCAATGGACGTTGCACCGCGTGATCGTGTCGAAACTCCTTGGTTTCAAACACTTCCACCAGGTGGCTTAATCTGTGTCAGGGTGGAGAAAGTATACATACCTCGACCCCGTTGACGGGATACTAGGGTACCGTAAGAATTGACTAAACTTAGGACTTGAGAGATCATAGTATGGCGCGGCTTCTCTAGGCTATCCTAAATGCTCTGGCCGCTAACCGTGGGGAATATGAGCAAAAACCTCTCAAAGTAGGCCTATGTCTAGCAGTAAACTTAGACAGGCTGATGATGATGAATTAAGTTAAGGTAGGTGAGGAGTTAGTCCAACAATTTGCTCTATACTGCTTCTTCTAAGAAGAGTTTTTACACAACTAAGCGTGACTCGTGTTCGATATTCATGATGACATTTAACGCTAACAAGATATTTTTACTAGCCTAACTGAGTAAACGGTCTATTTTACAAGTTGCGTCAAGGCGGCAAACTGTGAAAAAAATCCCGCTAACGACGACAGCAAAAGCAAACGATGGACTACTTGAATTTCGAGCAATATAAAATCATAAGTTATTTACCAATGTCAATACGATTTATTAATTACAACTTCATTAAAAATAACAATACATAGAATGTTACGAATCCATTCATACGAGTAATTCGTTCACGAATAAATCAAATGTATGAAAATCAAACTGATGCTCAGTTCGATTGTTTTCTTTGTGATATCCGC
>DWFV01000327.1:0-15192 GCA_018246775.1 Parelbella machaon machaon
ATGTCAATATAGATAACGCCGATAAGAGCTACCGGTGACGAGCACTCTTCACCCGATTCGTATCCGTTATATTGAGCTATTTGCTTAGTCGACTTAGTAGTAGCAATCGTTTATTTCCGAAAATGAGTAAATATTGTTAGTTGGTATATATGTAATTGATTTTAGGACGAACAGTAGTATTCCATCACCAGTTGGTTTGATTGGAAGAAAATGCCAACTGGCAAAAGACCGCTCTTTCTAGCTAATAATAAAGGGTAAATATATAAACGTTTGGTCTGTGTCTGGCTGTAAAAATATCTATATAAAAATAAATTTATGTGTTAATCATACCACAGGTATTGCCCTATTTGTGATTAGGCAGTGTGTTAGTTACAAAATATTATAACTACTATAACTTGTCTTTGTGAGGATGGATACCGGGTAACCACGACACATTAATATGGGGGCTCTGATAGTACAGCGTTAATATTATTAAAATTACCTTAACAATGAAGAAATCGACAAGCAACGTTATTACCATACATGCAAGTAACGCCAAGTCACGATAATTATTACGTAATGGCGGCGTTGTGACGTCATTCGGGTGCTGACAATTATATTGTACTAACGCGACAATTTAATTTGATAACTGAACAGAACTATATTATACACTTGTCCAATTTGTTACATAGATTCAGGTTGTATTGCTATTGTATATTCGGCAATATATCTATTATTATGATTAACAAAACAATTTAAATGTTAGCAACAGATAACAATTAACGATAATGTTCATTGATTCCTGGCTTCTGCAGAATTTGTGAAAGCCGTGCTTTGCCCTACACGCTGCCTTGAACGAAAGTGTATCCACCTGACAAAACACTGACAGTTTTGCACAATTTACATCCAGCCAGTAATCAAAAATGATATTTTTTCTTATAATTTTCTGTTATCGCACAAGTTCTGGGTACATGTGAAATTATCATGGAAGTCGCTAACGAAGAATAAAAAATTTTGACGATATTGTTAATATACTACATATGACGCCAGGTCGCTAACAAGGTAGGCATAGAGGACCGTGTTCTAAATATCTCTATCCTTACAGACGTGACGTGTTTCTTCTACACTCATCATTCTCTTCATTTCTTAGTAATAATATTTAAGTGTTACTTACAGTTTCCCGGACAGACTTGAGCCTGGTGCCTCCTTTCCACCAGGATATAGAGGGTTTCGGTCGCGCGCCAACAGCTTGGCAGACCAGCTCAGTGCTTTGGCCAGCCACGAGAGGGCGCTTGCCACCTTGAAGACGCACCCATAGCGGTCGGACTGTGGACAAAGTTGAGTGATGTAGTAACGGTGAAGGTGAGCTTCGTGGGGAAGACTGCGTCGCTTGACCTTCTCCACAATGTTCTTTGGGCTTGTGTAGTTTATCAATCATTAGTTAAGCAAGCAAGAATATTCGTTGCAAAAATTAAAAGACTAATAAAAACAATTATGACAATAATACAATAATAATTATTCCATATACATATACATAGTATTTTATACATAGGTAATAAGCAAGAAAAAATTAATAAACGGTGTTTTAATGACACGAACAATAGGATGGTTTTATTAAAAAAGCGCCTAGATACCTCATATAAGGTGGCAAGTAATTTCCATATAAAAAATTCAAGGGACCCTGTTCGGAAGTTTTTTGTCCCTCATTGATGGATGATTTTTTGATACGCGTATGTAAATCCAAGCTTTTTAATTTACGTTAATGGTACTGCCCTCGCCGTGGAAATTGAATAATCCTGGTTTTTTTTCGCCGGCAGTAATCATTAAAATTCAATTTATAAGCGTGACACACAGACGCCTCGATTGGTCAATTACTCAAGCAGAAAGAGCTGTGACAATAAAAATATTGATTTAAAAATGTATATGATAAACCATAAACACAAAGAAATGTGATTATTATGTTGCAATGTTATATTAAGTGTAGATAATAAATGGGCAACACCTGTGATAATTATTTTCTAATAGGTATAAAGTCTAGTAATTAAAATAAACGTATACGAGTATGTAGTCTAAAACAAAAATTCTGCTAAGTCAGATTTTCCTCGAATAGTTCAAAATATCCATGCTAAATATTTTTAACAAGCGACGTCAAGAACATAAACTGTAATAAATTAGATATTATTTAATAAATGAGACATTATACTGTAACAATGGGCCACAATATTAATGCAACGTAAAGTGGAAAGCTTCATTAAAGAAAACCAATTGAAGATCAAAGTACACACTTATATGTAGCAACGAATGTTACAAATGTCTCAATAGCTTTCGATAGAGGTACAAAATCTTTAAATTTAAACTAATAGCTGGTATTCCATGCATAGTGTCTTGTTAATCTCTACGAAGTTTGGAAATCTCAATATGTGTTACAATAGTTATTATTCCAGGTCCTTATGAATGTTATAAGAAAACCTAAACAATTCGGATAAAATTATTTAAGTATTAATTTTAAAGATAAGTTCCAAACCACTTCATAATTTAGTATCAAATCTAAGTGAAATAGAATAAGCCACAATAAATAGTCATGAATTAGATAAATAAGCCATAATAAATAATGATGAATTAGAATAAGCCACAATATTTGTATAAAATCATAATTGTGAAAATCATCACTATAAACATTTACGAAAACCAAAAAAAATCTAGAAGTTTCTATTCCATTGCAAATGTTGAAGCGCTGAATGATTATCAGCTACGTTAAAAGAGGAAGGAGTTAACGATTTTATTGAGATAATTAAAATTATTGTTATTAATTGTCGATATGTACCCAACAAATAATTGTTTAAGTAATAGCGATTTCAGTCCTTACATAATGTTCGCACACAAACAGTTCCAAATTTTCCTTTGTCTCCGTTCCCAGTTTGCGATGCCACAGTGAAGTATAATGTTATTATTACCATGTCTCATCAAATAACGTACAGAAGTTATATTTATTTGCAACCAATTACACGAGATATGATATATGTTTGTGTTATTTTAAGATTAATTAAATGTAAGCTAATTAACGTGTAATTGATAGCAAATATAATATTTAATTACCGAGAAAATAACTCGGAATATACTGAAAATTACTCCGCCTGATGGGAATTTTTCATTACATCTTTATACAAATAATAGTATGAACGCATACTTAACGGCGTGCCGCTGTCGCGGCACGTGATTATACAATAAAGTATGCTGGCTGCTTGACGATAAGTGGAAACTGCAATCCAAATATATTTGCATCAAATGTCTGACAACAAACGCATCAATTGTCTCTTATAGAGATTTTTCACGAGTTCCTGTTTACCCTAAGGGCTAAATTGCAAGACCTAATATCACTTTTTTTCAGACCCTTTTCTCGTTCCACTATTGGACACGGGTCTCTTCTCCGAATGGGAGTGTCTAGTTCATAGTCTTAGTATTGAAGTACTGTCAAGTTTCTGTTTAGGAACCGAAATGGTGTAGGGGCATTGGAAACGAAGTCAGAGAGAATTTGTATGTAGGGTCCACCTAGGTAGGTCAGGTTTTAACAGAGCCTAGGAAACATTTTGCACACGTACAATTACAATGCTAAATAAAACGCCTCTTTCAGTACCTGTATTCTCCATTTAGTAATTAGAGCGATTTAACATGCGTTGGAAACAGGAGATTGAAAGAGGTTTCAAAATTGAGCAGAACTTTTGAATAAAACTTATAACTTAAATGGTTTACAGATAGTTACAGAGTTAAACTGGAACAGTTTCAAACTATGAAATTAACAATCTATACGTATGTATTTAGACTGCCTAGTTCCTCATATTTCTATGCGTATTGCGAGTATATGTAATGACAAGATGTAAGGTTCCCCGATATAGAATTAAAACTAGTTTATACCTTCGTAAGTCAGTAATAGAGCCTGGAGAAGCCAGCAGTGGACAGGAGCAGGCTGATGATGAAGATGAAATCAGTAATAGTCGTATGTCACGAAGTAAAATATTTTGTTCTTTATACAGTCACATATCTATATGTATAAGTAAAAAAAGCAAAATCATCGAAATTGAGACTTAAAATCATTTTGCCCGTTCCACAGTGTGTAAACATCCGTTGAGTTGCTACGATGTAATGCGCCCCGTAATTTACCAAAGCATCGCCCATCATACTTAACGGCTATCATTTTTTTGTACGACTTCTATATAACGATACGCGGCTTTTTATATCTCTTCGAGACTTGAGACCCTTTGCTTTGGTTTAATATATATTTAGTGGTAAATGTAGGACAATCATTTTTTAGTAGTTATTAAATGAATCGTGAGTATATGAAGTGAGTGATGATTGCAGGAAATGCATAGCCACTTTGTATGGATAGCGATTTAAGGCACTGGGTGGTCTCTGCCTATCCCGTACGGAATTAGGCGTAACGATAAAAATATTAATTGTGATAAGCTTTCAGTCTATTCGTTTGTCTTTTTTCATGATTATTGTAGAATAAGCACGTCTAGTATGCAATGATAAACTGCAGCACTTAGTGCCCGCTGCCTACCTCTTTAGTCACCTGGAGTAGTTATATAATGATAAAATATTTTTCTGTTATGGAGTTAGTAAAGTACTAAGCTGCAGTTCAACGTTAATTGGTTACTCAGAACATACCCGTAGATATGCTACCACAAATAGAACTGAGGTCGATTGTAGATGAGCTGCCAGTCCCGATAGCCGAGTCTCGTTTGTTTCAGAGCACAACTTTACTACAGAAGTGCAATAGAGAAGCAAAATGGCTTAACGATTTCCTCATGGATTTAATTAAGAGTCTAACATCATTAATACACGAGTACATCTAACTATCTTAATTATTAGGAATAATAACGTCTCAGCGTGTAATCAACTTCGAATAGAACGGATTCTAACTGATACTGCCTACAGTAATACTAATTAGATTGGATCTGTTATTAATGAATTCCAATAAATTAATGTTCTTATTAATAATTAATACACACTAACTGGTATTAAGAGTTATAATGTTCTAACAATTATGTCCGATACAGAGCGCGATGGCGCTCATTGGGGGAGCTCTATGTCCAGCAGTGGACCGAGATAGGCTGATGACGATGACGAATCATGTCCGAAGTCATTTGCGTCTCTCCATGAAGGTAGCAATTTAACTGCTGTCTGCTTGCTGCCTTCTATGTTTATATCTATAAACACTTTTACCGTTTATATCATGTATTTGTCAGTTAAGGGTCAGGGTTTAGTCAGGGTCCATTATTATTATCATAAATGATCTATTCATACTCCGACCAATATTCTACTCAAACATCAGTCATATTCGTCACCCGAGAATCAAATTGAAATAATTTGTTTTTTAATTTAGTTTCTAGAACTTTTCAATTAATTACAGCAACATTGAGTGAACGGTACACATGCGCAACAAACTTCTAAATAATTCTCCATTGTGAAGTCAGAACGAAACAATCTCCCAAAAGCTCGATACATCCGGAGATATCCACTAAGTATTTACGAGTTTTTTATCTACTTACGAAGGCATTACCTTCGCAAGTGGGTTTCCTCTTAGCGAATTGCGACTTCCACTAGTATTTCTTCACGGGACACTTGATTTCCGGGATAACGGGAGAGCTTGCGGTTTGCATCATATACTCTATTATGTATACACTTCCGTATTTCAAGTGGGATAGAGCTTTTATGTATTTATGTGCGTGGTAAAAAAAGGTTTCGTTTACCCAAAGCTTGCGTTCATCCGTATGCATTTCTTGCGATTTCATGTACCATGAAGCTATTGTTGTTTAGGGCGTGGTTGTGTCCACGTGTATATTAGACCCTCAGGAGTTGTCTTAACCTTAAACTCTACTGTGACTAACTTCTAATAGGACTAATACTAACGCAATAAGATGTACGATCTATGTAATGTATTATCAACATCTGTTTCTGCTATCTTATCGCCAATTTAATACTAACTATGTTATTAAGAATGTGCACCAACTGACCTAACTGACGTTACCAGTCCAGTACCTGCAATTGTGCTGTTTTGTTACTCTCATCATTTAAAAGTTTTTAATCAATTCGGTATGAATGGAATAGTGATATTCATTAAATATATGCTTAAAATTTATGACATAAGTTATATAATAAAAATATTTATCGATTATTTAAAAAAGAATGGTTATTACCTCAATACTATTAATATATCCTAATTTAAAATTTTAATAAACAACTCATCAATGTCTTGTAAAAACAATTATATTACATTTCGCTTGCCATTCTTCACGGTAGCGTGTATCGCGCGTGTAAAAGTATCGTAGGGAAAGGGGATCCGTATAAAATAAATGTAATTAGACCCTTTTTTTGTTCACGTCCAACTATTCTTTGTTTTCATTACTTTGGACTTAATCGTTGAAATAAATTTGAGAGTATTTTTATCGGAGGCTTTATCAGAATTGTTTAGAGTTATCTCTGGTTTCATAATAGTTGGTTGATAAGAGTTGGTTGATAAGATAAGATTGAGATATCATTACTGAGCTGTAGCTATCGATATCATCGTTGTCATTAACCATTTCATTGTTTTAATTTTGGACGAGGATTTTCATAGATTATGGAGGCTCGAAATCATACAAATCTTGAGCGCGAAATGAGTCTTTAAATATTTTAGATATTTATATAATTATTTTGAGATGTGTGGATTATTCTAGGTTACTAAGAATATTATATGGTGTGCAGGTCACTTAACCGTGTTGTGTTTTATTATAGCAACTCATTCTTAAGATTTAAAGAACGTAATGTTCGTAAACGAGAGGTTATGGCTGGACGGAGATCCGGCCACCGGACCTATCTAGTTAGATGCTAAAATGTACTATCATATCATTTCACATGGTATAGTACTATATGGTAACATGTTACGTCATATCACATCAAATCATATAAGTATATCACTGTTTGTCGAGATACGGAACACTGAGATATTTAAGCAATCTGTCACAGTTACATATTAAAGCAGGTTATACACTGTCCTTTCAGCAACGAGTGATGTATGAAGTAAGGTAACGTTCAAGGAACCTTACTGCTAGCTGTCACACGACCAAGGACTAGACCGCACACCTCGTTGCCTAGCAACAGATCGTTTGCGGTCTACCAACACCGCAAAGGTACAAGCGCCTCGTGTTCAGAGGTGAATTAGAAATGTGTGAATAGTGTTCCAAGGTGGAATTGTTCTTGATTCGGAGCCTTGCAATATGTATTATGAGTATATATTGCAGATCAGTTACAGAGTAGGCAGAGAGCACTGAGTGTCAAATATGTGTTTCCCTGTAGACCTGACGTGTTTCTTCTAACTTCATCACTCTTCATAAGAGTCTTTAGCACGTATATTTTTGAAAAAGGAATGCTCTAACAAACGATAAAATATTCAAACAAAAAAGATTTTTTAAAATTTTACATCTACCTTATGTTAGAAATATTGGTCTTTGAAAATATTCAATATCAAGAGTAATAAGGGCTGATTGTTATTTGGTAGGACTAAAATGTGTGACCTTGAATATTGAATTTCCGCATCTTGTAATAAAAACGAATGTACCCACATTCGAATCTACGCAGTGAATCTAACACCACTTTGATTTACAAAATAAAGGAAACGTAAAAATAAAGGAATTTCTAAAATGTGCCATGAATTTCAACCTTATTACCTTTGGAATAGGGTTCGTGAAAGCATATGAAATAATCACGGTTATTAGGCGGTATCAGGAGCCGCTTACGATAGGCGTATATCAGAAAAAACGTGTTAAAGGAAATTGAGCGTTATTATTTACCGCCTAAAGTCCAACAAAATTTTATTGAACTACCGCGATAACTTTGCTAAGGGCGTTTTAATAAAAAAATGGGGTTGATTTAACAACTCATTGTACGAAATCACAATGGCTTTGCTCTAAACAAAAGCTATATTCGGAGGGTAGGCTTTTGAGCCGTTTTTGAGTCACTTAAAACAATTAAGGCTTTTTTACCGGCTTTTTTGTGTGGAGTGGGCTCAACAGTTGAGGCGTGGAACAGTTATGACATGTGATTTATTGTATTTTCTACTATACGCTATGGGAATAAGGTTGAAAATAGCTCGTCCTCGAGATTTTTTCACATTGGTCAAAAGATCGCCGATAGTGTTAGTAATTGATTAAAACACTTAAAATTACTAAGCGGCGGGAAGTGTAAGATTTTTTTCAAAACAGTGTGAATTTTTCGCTTCAGATTGAAGAGGTTTCATTCTTTTGAGTTCTTTTGAAAATAAGTAGAAAGACGTTTTGCGAATGGCGCATATGTTCTAAAAGGACATGTCCACATTGTTTTAAATATATATTTGTATAGAGATGCCGCGTCGTCGGTCGAGTGATTACAATGGCTACTGCTGGACTAGAGATTCTGGATTCGATCCTCCGGGTGGCAAAGGATAGGGTTTTTTTAATTTTAAATTAACAATAGTAGCTTAATGTCTGGATTTGTTTCCGCGCAAGGCAGCAGACTAACTTCTTATTTCATGGGATGTATAACTGGCGAAAAGGGGGAGTAGGAACCACACTCCTCTGGCTACCATTCAATAAAATACACACGTGAAGTTATTTTACTTGTATAGAACAAAATTACTTAACGTCAAATATTATTTCTGATTCGCAAAAATCCGCGTGCCACGTGCGCCTTACCAAACCATAACGGTTAGTACAACGTCTATAAGGAAAATCTTCGTAAATAACGCCCAACCCAACACTATTATCCCGCACGCTTGCCCCAAAGATGCAGCTATCCAAAACTTGTTAACGTTCATGAAATATGATCCATCCCGGCCCAGTTTCCCCTTCAAGCGTGTATATCTTAAGCTTCCAGTCTTTCCTGTCAACATTGCGCACAATTTCAACCTTGTGTGCCAGCAATAGAGTCGACATTACCTTGATTGTTTTGGCAAAATGCAGCTTTGATTATAATTCATTTATCTCTAACTGACCGTCGTTAAACGGATTTCCTATTGTTTTGTTTCTATTTTTTTCTCCCTTCTGTATCCGATCGGCTAAAAGCTTTCGGGCAAATGTAGCTGTAATGGTGCCAAATGGTGTCCAATTCGGTATCATTGTGAAGGAAGTGTGTAAATTGACGCCGCCGGTACAATTTACCCATGGACGATTTAAATATTTTACTGTTGGAAAAATTAATTGATTTCTTAAATGTATTCTTGCAGAATACGCCATTATAGACCCTTTTATCTTTTTACAGTTGGACTCGGGTCTCCTCTCAGAATTACTTGAATCCTCGCAGAAGTAATTAACTTGTCCAAGTGATTTTCATGATATAAGTGGAAATACTTCGAATCAGGAGATCTCGATAGATCTCCTGATTCGAAGATTTGCTTCGAATGAACTATCTGCGTATTTCATCATACAGCGGCAATAATAGCGGACGTTAATTAAAACAATTACGCTTTTCAAAGGAATATAAAATTCAGATAATATTAAATACATATTGCACAACTAATTGCTTCACGGTTGCATAAATCGTCTCTTTATCTTCGAGAGGCATCCGGCACCACTGGGTGAACTGTGAAACTGAGATAAACAAAGCTTCACTCAAGTTATCGTTTTGTTTTATTCATTGAATTTCAGACGGAAAGAAGTCAGAACAAACGGTGGAAATGATGTCAGATTTAAACGAAGCTCCAGTGAATAGCGCTAGGGAATTATCCATTAATAAGTGATGCAATATAAGAATTTTTCGACAAAACATTCTTTATTATAGTCGTGATAAACAAAAGTTATGTTAGACATTAGTTGTAAAAGTCATTAAACTACTAACAATTATTTTTATTGAACATGTATTAGTATGGTTCCTGGATGCAGATGCCGAGGAGAATCAGGAATTGCTTATTTTGACAGATGCAGACTGATAGGGATAATCAGATATCTCCAAAACTGGCGTGTATACTTATATAAAGTGCGAACAAAGTAGAAGAAGATAACAAAGCCATTCGATATGGCACTAGATGCTCCCTGTCTACCCCATGACAGATCTTATATATCACAAAGTAACAATAATAAAGCATTGACAAAATAATCAATTTCCTCATTAACATTATCGTTCTATTTTTGTCCACTGATGGACAAATGCCTCTCCAATTCAATTTACTCAGTACTTGCCAAATCACGAAGACAAAACACGTTTTTATTCTTAGAGAATTGGTAAGAAATGTTACGTTTATAAAACTCGTGTTATGAAAAAACAGCGGAGAATACGCTTTAAAAATCCTCCACGATCCATTTGCGTAACACCAATAACGTACTCCCCACGACAAAAACCCTTCGGCTACATTTATTCCATAAAAGTTTATAAAGCCTCCGAGCGAGCATGCGAAATACTCACATATAATGATAAAATCCCTGTAAACCAACGGTACTACTACGAGAGATCGACTTGCTAGCGATTATAAACATCTTTACCTCTCTTGAAATACAGCCAAGTCGCCAACAAGCGAACTCAAAAAATTATATATTATACAAATGGCTCAAAAACACCATCCAAGTATGTTTTATTTTATAATGACATTATTGTTTTTAGACTTTACTGTCATTAAACTCCGAAGCTGATAATTGCATCTCTTTTTATCATTCACATACATCAGTGGTCAGCGCTACATAAATAATATTGAAAATCACATCCTTCATCTTTCGAGGATAAACTTTAGAGGAGTGTGTTTACGAAAAATAATAAGAATATCAATTTTAAATCATTCATATATAAAACGATATTTAGATTTGTAGCACATGTAACACATCCTATTATTAGTAAGTTACAAAAGTCAAACCTTGTGCTTGGATATTTTTGACGTTTTTCCCATTCATTCGTTTGAAGTTCGTAATGAGACACGAGGTTTAAAAAGATAAAATCCCGATTAAGCTCAGTCGCTTATAAATAGGTCAGAGTAAATTTAAGTAAATGTAATTCAGTGCAGATCAGATAACTTTACGTTTATTAAGATTCTAATGGGGGGGGGTGTTAAATTTTTGGTAATTTGGACTCAGATTAGATTGGATTGAGGTGTCCCTTGATAAAATATAATTAGTTTGTCAAATTTACACATTATTATGTTCGCGAGAGGGACTGCCGTGGACGATTTCGTTATGAGTCGCGCATTCATAGCTTTCTGAATTTATTTTAAAGCGATTTTATGTTATTGAATGGTCAGAATGATGATGTTGAATGTGGAAGGAGCACGTCATGTCTGTAAGTATAAAGATAGTCGTCGTTCGGTGCACCCTGCCTATCCCGTAAGGGACCTGGCGTGACAATATAATAATGGCAGTTAAATACTCAGTCGTGCATTAATAATGTTTTACTAATATGGTACGAAGTATCACTTTTGTGTTCGGGCTATATCTACACTATTGTATGGATTTTTGGACAATTGTCCGATGATTTAAAATGGCCTGTAAATTTGTAATAACATCTATACGAGATGTTTCCTACATTTTGTTGTAGCGGGTCACTTACATCCAACACTAGATATTTTGAACCTAATCGGAAAAATCTATTTAATTTTTTTAAATTTCAAGATACAGCCGCTGTGTTTGCTACTAAGAATTTTCCTTTCGTTTCCAAGAATTTATAGCAGCTTTTCTCAGCAGTCACCATATACCAGGCAATATGTAAGCTGACGCTCAGATTAATATAGGAACCTGTATAAGTACGAGACAGGTGTTGCCTCTCCTGCAATTGGCGGCCACAAAATACTTCAGCTTTTTATCCCGGAGTGATACTGCCACTAGTGTAGTGTTAGTAAGACTGATCATACGATACCCTACGTTGAGATATAAGGATCATTTAAGAGGGTTAATGTTACATAGAAATGTGACAATAAGCACGTGCACAGTTCGACAACTGATGGGGAAAAAGGTCTTTACAAATGGAGCACGTGTTGACAATAGGACCACAGGTCGAGTGACGGTAAGCATTGGAAACCTAAAAACACCGGTAAAACATGTGATGTGAAAAGCATCATGTTGATAGAACCGTTTTTTGGTAGAAAAGACCTATTTCTAGCAGACAATTGAGGAATGACGTCATATGACATGACCGGTAAGGGTTAGGATTCAAAAAGTAGAAAAGATCTTGTTAGTCCTAAGAAGAAACGTTCCATTTCCAATAAACGAGCGAGGAATGACAAAATATGACCCACTAAAGTGATCAGTTAATCATGGGATGCAAATAATACGAGACCCGTTTTACTAGCCTTAAGAAGAAGCAGTCTACTTTCAGTAGACGAGCAATTAATGATATAATGTGACGTATTATACTGACCGGTAAGACATGGAGTTCAAGAAATACGTGTCTTGTCATAGTTCTTAGACAAAAAGGTCTATTTTCAGTCGACGAGGTAGGAATGACGTAATGTGACATATTATGGCCATTTTGTAACAATAACCGACTATGATCAAAGCGGATAGCTGACTAATATCTTTTATCGCGGGCATCCACATAACAATGTCTCAACGATCGATTTTATATCAAATTTCTTCGGGACAATGTCTCACAAAGGTATATCAAGCTGTCAATTAAGAGTTCTTGAGATTAGCATCTTTGAGTTATAAATGGACCGATTATATCATCTCGTTCAGGGTTGTTACTTTTGAGGAACTGAGTAAATTTTATTTTTCTTAACTACAGCATTTTTTTACTGAAGGCAGGCTCCAATCAACTTTATTCTGTACTGTACACATTTCTAGAAAAACCGAATGTGTTGATCTAAAATTTTATAAACTGGCCTAAAAACCTCCAAAACATGCATATACGAGTATTTAAAGTGTCGTGTCGTGAGTGGTATTATAAAGTACACAGCTCATTGACTCGTGTTTTGGGGAAAGCCTGATTAGCTAATATCATGTGAAGTCGTGATGTTAGATGAGCGATTGGATATCTCTTTTTCACACATGTGTTTTGATAATTAAGCTCTAGGATATACTCAGCTATCTTTATTTGTATTTGTTTAGAATTCATTTGCTGTTGCTTTTACATATTTGAAATACTGACCTTTTTTAAATTTTTTTTAATTTATTTTATTACTAGTGACAACCCTATCCAATCTGTAGGGACTGTTTCGTTACAGGCGATTTATGTGCTTGGTAAATTTTGCGGTAGTAAGTTTCGTTTTTTTCTCTCATTTCCTGTGTTTTTCTCACAAAAAGTTGATTTGTTGTTTCTTTGAGTTGTGACAGGCGAAACTAGTTTAAGAAGAACTTCGGTGGGTAAATGTTTTCTTTTAGAAACATTTGTACTTTGTAAGTGTCGCGATAAATATTATATGGTGCGTTGGTAACGTGACAATTGTACTCGTATCATATATATAGACATCTGTATGTGTGAACAGACAGGAACTGATGACTGCGGGGAAATACTAGAAAAAATACGTAATATCATGTGCGTAATCCCAGAAGGCGTAGACAGCGCAGTGTAGTACTCTCAAGTTTCACATTTACATTTGCCATACACTGGGCACAGATCTAGACTCCGAGTCTGTGCTAGAAATTTGTACTACAAAAACTAAGTTAGAAAAATGCAATAGTACTCGACCAGGAAAAGAACCCGATTCGACCAACGAGGCATTTTTATTTGAAAAATTATCAAATGTGCAGGCAACAGTTATTCAAGTGTATACAAACAGCCACAAAATCGGGACAAACATGACCGCATGAATAGCGCTTTTATGGTAATTTAACCCAAATATTATTAATTATTTCTTAATGAAATTACATACCGGTCCCGTATTATATGCTAAAATGGTCACAATAAATTAATAGCAATTTTTTTCATAATGGCTCACAAAATTTTAATTAAATTTTTAAAAAGAGATTTCTCGGCTATTCGATATTTCCATCTTAAACAGAGCAAGCACATTATATAATTTAAAAACCGAAATGAAATAAATGATTTTTTAATAAAATATAACGGTTCTTTCATTAAATCGGTGAACAGAGTAATTGTGCGAAGATTTAAAATGTACGGAAATTATTTCAATTTTCGGAAATGGACTTCATAAGATATTATAAAATTGTTTTCGGGTCTCTAGCTATATTTTTACTATATTCCGATATAAAATACCAAGCCTATATGTCCACTAAGGGGATGGTTGAGGAGCATAGTAATTGGTGGAACGTGGGAGTGTACTGCACTCCTCTGCATAACCCTTCAGGGATTTCAGAGGTGATATTATGTTGTTACATGGTAAATAAAAACCTGATATTTACTCAGAATCAATACAAGTGGATATATGTTACAGATTACGTTTGAAATTGTCAATTAATATTAATTTCAAAAATCCAATTTTAAATATGCAGTTTGAAAATAGCATCTAATTCGTAGAGAAGCGACCAGAGTTGCACGAGTGGACCCGAGTAGATCTATAAGGTGGCGTCGGTTCTCATAATTAACTTTATGATAAATAGCGTTTCGTAGCTAAATTTAGAGTGGAAATATTATGAGCAATGCAATTAAGTATAAAAAATAATGAGACAATTTGAGTTCGCGATGTACAAGCGAATAAGACCCTGATTTCTTTATTACATGTTTCTTTAAAGTCCCCAATCTCGGAGCTAATTTAACCAGACTCATTAAGTCACTTTGGCATACAAGCAAGGGGACTTAGTTTTATCGCCTTCAGGAGGATTTGTGGGGTCAGCCAGAGATATATAAACCATGGACAAGGAAAGCTTAATTGAAGAATTAACCTCGCCAACAGGACTTTCATTCTGAGTAGACTACACGAATTGGAGAGAAAATAAAATTGTTAAAAATATAAATGTATGGGAGACAAAGAAATTGATTGTAGATTTTAAAGACATTAATGATGTTATTTAAAATAACGTGAAAGTGTACTACACTACTCTGCCTACCCCTTTAGTGATTTCAGGCGCGATGTTGCTTTTTTATGTTTAAATAAATGTTTTAACGGCGTTTAGTGTCCAAAAAAAGATAAGTTACTTCTTGATTATAATCCATGAAATGTAACACATTACCGAAGATTTTTTTAATAACATCCAAACTTGTCAAACGAAGCCACGAATTTTTCATCATTCAATTACTACTCATCTTTATCTATATGATTGACGTATCATTACCGACATATAAAATTGGTCATGACTGGCATATTCCCTGTCTCCGTCTCTTTCC
>DWFV01000328.1:0-15190 GCA_018246775.1 Parelbella machaon machaon
TAAGGGGGGTGGTTGTCTTATTAAACATGCAAAGTTTCACAAATTTTGATTTTCCCAACTTAAAATTATTATAGATTCAAATATTTGGCACTGATCCTCTCATGTTTGTGGTTAGTCTGACAACTAATTAATATTATTTGATTGAAGTGTCACAAAATGTCAAGCATATATACCTACTCTTTCGTTTATGGTTTAAATCTGCGGTCAAATTGATAATAGGTTAATATTGTTTGTCTTTAATATTTAATGTCTGTGTAATATGTATTACAAATATCTTAAATTGAATTAAATAAACCATTTATTATTTATTTACGTTCTAATTGTCAATGTCAGACATGGGACGTCAATAATAATTGTTGTCAATAAGTAGCACAGAGGAAAGATTTATACAAGCGTAGTCTTTGACATTAAAACCTAGAGAACGCTCAAACAGATTTTTTACGATTTACGATCGAATTTCGATCGCTACTGGGCCACTAGCTTAATTAAATCTTCATTCGGTGAAGTGTGGTTGAAACTCGTTATCACCTTTCTCGACTTATCCAAAATACCCCTAAAATGTGTACATGCTGCCATTTGCGCGAATTATTATTCAATTCACAAAAATCTTCGCAAAGTACACTTGTTATAAAGCATCTGGATTGTACTATGATTCATATAAATCATATTACTGATCACGGTTTATTTCAAATATATATCTACCTAGAAACTAACCAATAAATCTCTCAGTGTGTTTAATAGAAGTAGTATATGTATTTCCCGATCTTAAAACCGAACTGGATTGAAGGAATCGTAGAAACTTATGTATTTCTGTGCGCAGACGCAAACTTGCTCCAATATTAAATAAAACCATTTTATATCAACGAATTATTGCCGATATAATTAAATAAGATGTCATGGTGGAAATGGCAATGCGTTTTGCGGATTTCGTCTTGGACATAAAACACTTCCAAATAGATGTAAACAGCAAGACCGGAAGCACTTGTCCTAATAAAACATTAAACGACCCTGTGAAATGACGGTCGCCAAGTTCAGTGCTTCGTTAAATTATGCACCGAGACACCAATAACGCCAACGCAGAAATGTCCGCAGTACATAGCTATAATTGACCATTACCGCCAACATCCGCACGCGAACCTCAGGGCGCCCTCATTCAGCTTCTTCGCATTTTAGGAGACAAAAATCCGCTAGAAAAATTAAGTAACGCTTTTATTCATCAAAAGTTGCGTAGGAATATCATTAACTGTAGTTGGCATTTTTTGTATTTTGTGACCTGAAGTTGTTGCCAATTAGAATAATTCCAATTAAAGAACCTTCAAATTTGTACTGAAATTTTATTAGACTTAATTGTATATTTTTGCGCAAGTAACAACTTGCAACTTTATCAAATAATTTCAAATGTACAAAAATACACCTACTAAAAAGGTTCAAGACATGCTAGCCTAACTAAAAGGTACCATGTGTATGCTGCAAATGAAGATACTATAGTGGCAACACCATTAAGTAACGTCAAATTTGCTCAAATTCTCCAATTAGGTTTGAGATAAATATACCCACATCGCTAAAGGCCAACGTTTACATTTATGCTGCAAATGAAGAAGTTATAGTTGCAAATTCTCTAAAAATACCTGTCCTAATGAAGCACTAAGCTACATCAAACGGCAGATATCAAACATAAAGCCTTTTGAACTACCTTCCGAGTCTTCATTAACGCCAAAAATACGACTGGCGCTAGTGAAGTAAAAGCTTATATTCAATTTTTGAAGATGCTTTGGGAAGTCTCTCGAAATATCCTAGCGCATATTTCAGTCAGTTCACATAGCAAGATCCTATTTCCGTATACCTATCAGTAGAACAAAGAGGCACAGAAATCAACGATAAGACAAATTTAATACTTGTAGCCGAAAATTGGATATAGGAGTATTGATTATTTTTTGCTGCCGAATTTTACATAAGCCGAAAGTACTATAATCAAATAGACTACAAACTCGTTCCTGCCATTAACACAAAAGATAAGAATCCATGTACGCGTGTAATACATTCGCGAGGGCGCCATTAGCGCCGCCATTTTGATTCGAGAGTTATTTGCTTGCACTGATTGCTTGATTGAATTTCGCGAATTCACTTCGCCATGTTTCATGCTTTATTAACGTGTAATTTGTTTGAGTTTCTTTTTTTTATAATTTTGCTTAGAGAAAAGTAACATTCTATTAAATTCTTTATTTTTAAACCTTAAATCATAAAGCTCATCAGCGATCTTTTTTTCTTAATTTATATTTATACCACGATACGTTAATGCGGACTGATATCGGTTAAAAGACCACCCCGTCTATTGGTAATTACCTGGGAGCTTCTGAGGCCATTTTAAGGTATGCTAAGTAAAGATCATGTGGGTAAAGTGTATGAAGAAAGAGCATCTTAAAAAATGTCTTCTTAGATTTCAAGTAAATTTTTAATACTTTGCATTACGTACAATTTCTTGATATTCAGACACGAAATAATTGTAAGGGTTTCAGAAGCAACACCATTAGTATCAGATGTCGCATAAAATGGTAATTACATTGCATGGGTCTGATTGAATTCCCTTTCCCATTGCTTTATGACTTTTTCGGCTTCCACGACTCGCGACTTTTTGCTCCAATCTCATTTGGCTGTAAGGGGTTTATCGATTCGCTTGAATAGTTCGAGTTTATTTAGCACCATTAAACAATATTTTATTATTATATATTTTAACACCATTACATAATTCTTTAAGAAAAACCAATACTGCTTTAAAAAAAATTTTGACTATTATCCTTCCACTCTAGGACGCGGATTTCCTCTCAGAACGAGACGGTTAAGGCCATAGTCCGCCACGCTGGCCAAGTGGAGGTTGGCAGGCTTCACACACCTTAGAGAATATTTGCCTTTAAATGGCACACATTTTTTATTATGTAAGTACATGTTGGGCGTACAATATTGTCGTGGATTTCATTGGACATAAGGTCGTCAGAGAAATTTTTATACTACTCTACACTTAAACATCTTGAGGAAATGACCGCGTATTACGCACATGCAATAACATAGGCTTCTAAACTTTTTAAACTATGTGCCATTAAACAGTCAGAAACTGTGATTACCCGAATACTTCTTCAATGCTTTAACAGTCATCCGTTAAAATGTACATTATAAGATAATAACAGCTTCAAAATAAATGTGTGAAATAGATACGTTAACTCGATTATCTAAAAATACTTCACTAAAAATTACTCGGGCAAAAAACGATTCCGTAGATTAAGGATTTCAGAAAAGTTACCGTTATTAAATGTGTCAATGGCTGATAATAAGCGAGGACATCGGAAATATTACGTCCAGGATCCTTTCCGGAGGATTCAGTTCAGTATTTTAAATCGATAACTATTTATTGTAATAGAATAGCTCGGAGTCTGAATTTATGCCCGGTATTTTGCAATACTCATCTTTATTCCATGATGTGACGTACATACAATATAACGGATGAATCGTGGGAGTGCATTACACTCCTTTGCCTACCCCTTTGGGGAAATAAAGGCGTAATGTTATGTTATGTGTTATTTCTGTGTAAATAGACTATTTATACTAATTAAAATAGTAGCCAGAAGGAAACCTATACATGAAATATATTTTCAAAGTAGCATTTATTATCATTTTGTGTATGGTACACACTTTAAGTGTTTAAAACTTGTACGTTTCCTCATCATACAAAAAGTAATGAAACGATTTCAAAAAAATTTCGGGGTCATAACTCGTCGCTGGGATCAAAGTATAAGGTACTTTTCACGGAGGGGGCATCTCTCATCGCCACGGGAGCAGGAGCGAAACTGCAGTTATTACAATAACTATTTATTCAATAACAGATACTATTCAAAATATTCTGATATGAACGCTACTGAAAGCAAAATCCTTGACTGAAATTTTTCTTGTGTTCATAAAATCCCAAGCTATTTTTCAATTACTTATATAATGTCTTAATGTACTTTGCAGCGAGCCATACACATAGGAATTTAAAATTAAAGTTATAAACAATACCGCTAAGAAAATCGGCATTAGGGCCTTAAACTTGTATACTGCCATAAAACTGGACCCCTATAATGAAAAAGGATATAAAAATGTAAATCGCGCTTTCACCGGGCATCGAACCGGTGATTTACGAGGCAATCGTGACGCGATGAATGCACCACGTGGCTTTGGGGAGTAATGGCGGATTAAAACTTTTTTGTTCTCAATATTCTGGGGAACAAAATTTTATGGGTTCGGCTTGATGGAGTTTAAAGGTTTCTGGATATAAATGTATTAAAAGAAAACTGATTTCAATTATGCGTTTATACATTCATTTTGTTGCACTGCTGCATAGGGGTTAAAATCACCACGGAATGTCAAAGTTTTGCGTAGTCTCCTTATTTAAATATGTATAATAATGTATAAAACGAAACAATAAACCAATAATATATGCGTAATTGAATACGACGATGCACGTTAACTTCGACATTTAATTTACGTACTGTAACATATCTGCACGTTAATAAGAAGTTTAAAATGTCACTCATCTTTATAAGAAGAGTGACGTTTTGGAAAAAAAATTGTCTTTGATATCGCCCGGGTTCTTGAACACCGTCTGTGAGACGAGGTGCTCAGCCGCAACACACAAATCACCTTGTTAAAAGAGGATTAACCAGACGGAGGTGAAAGCCTGCCAGATACACGCGCTTATCCCTTAACACCCCAGTGCGATAGTGTTTCAGACGTGTCTCGTGACGATTAACACATTGTTTGGCATCGCTTGTACGAATTAGACAATGCGGGCTTCAGGGTATGCAGGCCGCATATCCTCCTCTTCCTATGCGGTCGCATGCATAACATCACGCCTGTACTACCCCGAAGTGTATGATTCGACAGTTATTTTAAAATTCTCATCATGGAATAGGGGGAGAACCTATTGCTATACATTGGGTACAAATCCAGACACTGCGTTACTGCTGGGAATTTCAATATGGTCGGATGCGGTTTTCGTACTTTCCTCCTGCCATGCGGTCGGTCGTTGCGCAGATTGGACCGATCGTACTGAAATAACTTCGTAACGCACTCGTTAATTACTTGATATTAACATAATCTTTGCACAAAACGCAAAACGTAATTGAATTTAGTGAGGAATTTTATGATGAAATTTCAATGTGTCAAGATAAAATTAAACTGGCAGTCTTTGACATTAAAATGAAAAGTTCTGTGTGAAAGTGGAACATAAAAGAAATTTTTGTTTCTAATAAAAATTCATAATAAGTCACTGCTAGATTAAAAATATGTATCATTTTGGTCCTAGGAGCATTTAGTGTATGATTGAGCAAGATCTAAACACTTAATTTAGCTGGCACAGTTCCTAAAGCAAACTATTACTTTAGTGCAAGATTAATTTATCCTCTGTTTAGAAGATTTATTATCACAGAATGAAGTGTTTCTGAACAGGAAAGTTTAATTATGATGATATATTGTAAGCAGTCCACACCCATTGGTATAATATTGGGAATATTTATATTGTGTATATCATAGATACATACAGAAGTAACCAGGTACATAAACATAAGTACAAACTCTTAATGAAGATATTGTTAAAGATAATCTAAGCAGTTATTCAGCCAGCAATTTAATCTATAGCCATGTGAAATTATTCTTAAAATAAAAAAATCATGAATTATTAGCCAGTGCTCCATTACAATATTGTGCTCCATTACATTCCAATATTTAATAATTAACAATTCAATTTATTTTCTGTTAATACATATACAAAACCTTAACCTTAAGATCCATGATTGCAACTTAGATTGCAATAATTTATAAGTTAAATGATTGTTTAATTTAAATATGAAATATTTTGAATATTCCAACATACCTTTCGATATATATATTTATTTATCAAAATATCATATTTACTTATTATAATATAATAAAGAGGAGTGAAATAAAATGATCTCATTAAAAATATTTTTTAGATAGGTAATCTCTTATATTTTAGAAGGTACATACAATCAATATACAAACATTAAAAAAAAAAAACTATTCAGAAAAATGCAAATAAAAAAAAATTATAAATGGTAATGTATTAGTTTCTTGACCGAAAAAAATATTTACTATAAAATTAACACCATACTTACGTAAAACAACAATCACAAAACCCAATAAGAAACCACGACGTGTTTAGAACACGCTAATAACATAAATCTTTCATCAGCATGTAGTCTTTAATTAGCCCCCACTCCGTTCTACATAATTTATACCCGCTCCTCATTAAAACCATCAAAGGAACCCTAAACGTTAGTAAGAGCACCGAAGCCCCCTTGTATAATAAACTGGAGTTAATAAACCTCATAAACAAACACGAAACATAAACTCCAACACATAAAAACATAAATAAACATGTAATTAATGCATTCTTCAAGTACACATAGCACTTAAAACAATTTAGTTTACTTTATTCCGGTACAGTTATTCTTATTGTATTATATACATTAATATATATCAATATAAATGTACTCTTAAACACTCGAATCCATGGCAAATTAGTTAACTTGTCTCTAACCCACATTACAACTCCACGGGTCGATATTATAAGGCAATATTTATTAAGAAAGGTGCCTACCTTGAGCCCATGTAAACAAATAGGTACAAGCCACCAAGAAAATCCAGTTTCCAAAACCAAAACGACACACTTCTGTCCGCCACATGGTTAGATCACCTGCAAGTACACTGCACTGTATGTTTTAATTCATGATTATCACATTTTCACTTAAAATTGTAATACTTATCGCGTTTCTAAACACTCATGGTGCTACTATAAAGACCGACGATCCGCCATTTTCGTCAAGCGAGGACTACTGCGTTCGGAAATTCAACTCGTACTCAATATTGAAAGGTCAATGTCCGGTACAATCATATTACAGAACGTACTGAAGTTATCTTCTCGTCAACTGCTCGCTGTGAAGTTCGAACAAAATCGTGTGTAAAAAAGTAATATTGTCTGTGGTTGTAGATTTATAAACATTGAAAGTCTGTTCAACTACTTTATGCAACATATGTAGACAATATAAATATTTCTTTACTTTTTATCTTACTAATTTCGAAACGGCATTAAATACGTATTTTTGAAATGCACGAGTACTGAACTTTAAAACTATAACTTTCTATTGTTGGGAAAATTCAATACTAGCAAAATTTTTTGCAACTTAGATAATTCAAATTATATCATACAGTGCGCATTCTATTATTGTTCATTATTAATTACAGGAGAGCAAAACATAAGGCGTCGTGTCATTAGTAACAGCATGTTTGTCTGTAATTGACAGTTAGTGACAATGTCAACGTCAACATCGTTATTATCGTCAATGTAAAAGTTTAGGGCGTTTTAATGGTACCAGGCGCTAAATAAGCCTTCACCATGGATTTAATTTACTCCACGAGACGAAAGTCTCTGAAATGTGAACCGCCAGTTTTAGAAACGTAAGTTCGGTTCAGTTTTACCGTAGTAGAGCTTCTGAAAATATTCAGCTACATAACGTATGAAAGAATTGTTGACAAACAAATATTATCGTTCAAATCATTGAAACTAAACGCAAGTGATAATAGCCTAGCACAATCGTTCCAATGACATAGTAAAGATGATCCCATTTTAAAGAAATGGCTTAGCATAAAGTACAGAAATAGCACTCCGTCTGCCTGTGTTGATAAAGCTAGGCCGCTGTAATACCATGTTTACTTATGGCTTAAAACAAACTCTTGGGTCATAGGATTTTCTAATGTGAAAGTGGTTAGTTATGAACACCAAAGTCTGCAGGCAGATATTGGTTTTTGATGTCTTCAGACCTCTTTATGATGTTAAAGATTAACAAAGATATTTGATCATATCGTGGAGACCGCGACTTGGCAAACGTAGCGTAGGACGCCCTCCAGCTAGGTGGAGTGACGGTATATGCAAAGTGGCTGGCAGTGGTTGGATGCGAAGAGATGAAGATCGAGCTCAGTGGTGTGCCATTGGAGAGGCCTAAGTCCAGCAGTGGACGGAAGTAGGCTGATGATGATGATGATGATGATGACTTGATCGTACATCCACATCAATCTCCTCCATCTTACCATTTGATAAAGAGAGACTAAATGCCAATATATATCAAATTAAAAAAAATGTAACATCACACCTATAATCCCCAAAGAGGTAGGCAGAGGAGGGTAGGGTAGTAGTAGGGTTCTTAAGTCCCATAAAATAGGTGGTGCACTTATTGCCATACACTGGGCACAGATCCAGACTCCAAGTCACTACTAGAAATTCTAAATTAGAAGAATCCAATTGTACCTAACCCTGGATTTGATCCTAGGGCCTTCTGATCAGCAGCCACTTGCTACTTGCTACCACTCAACCAAAGAGGCAGTCAATGTTATGTTATACTTGTAAGGTTATGCTATACATAAAATGAACTGATGATAATCCTTACTTACTGGGTTTTGTTGTGAGAAGCTTATTTAATATCTATATATATAAAAGAAAGTCATGTTAGTTACACAATTTATAACTCAAGAATGGCTGAACCCATTTGGCTGAAAATTGGTGGGGAGGTAGCTTAGTAGGTAGCTCAAGTGGTTGTGACCCTCTTTATTACCTCCCTAATTAACTGAATTGGATCAACTACCTGCCTCATAGTTTTTATCATATTACTAAAATTTTAAAAACGCAGGTTCTATTTTGTAGTATACAATTACTTCAGCCTAAATTCATTTTTATTTTTCAGTGCATCAGATCCAGAAGTAATTCGTCCAATCTGCACAATATCGACATGCAACATCATAGCATTTTCATCTTTAACGGAATTGTCCGATGCTGATGGAGACAGTTGGGGAGGGCATGTGTATGTTTGTGACCTGGATACCCCATGGGAAAGCCATAAAGTCGCTAGCACTGTGCATCCTGTGAGTATTTTTATCAATATCCACTTATAAAGTACAAATGTATGTTACAAAACAAATTACTGTTATTACAATGCATCAGGTAGATTAGGAGAAAGATTAAAGTCAAAGAATAAAAAATATCATACAACTAAATTTGTTCTCAACCCATTAATTAACAGATTAAAATTTAAACCATTTACTTCTTTGTAACATAGTAACTGATCTAATTTTATGTACTATCCATTTTTAGGTATCGGCCTTAGAATGGGACATAGAAGGGAAGCAGCTGTTGGTCGCCACCACAGAAGGAGATGTGTCAGTCTATGTTCAAAAGGACTATCTTCTGAATGAGTGGACTTGCTCATATAGTGCTAGTTTTCCAGGTAAACATCAGTAATGCAAATTAGGGATAGGGATTGATAGTATTGATTTCCACCGGGCACAAAGCCAGACTAAGCCACAACTAGGAAATTCAAGTTAGAAAATCCTATAGTACCAGACCTAGAAATAGAGCCCAGGATCTCTCAATTAGCAGTTGCCTTTGCAATTACACTACCAACTAGGCAGTTTACTTCTTGCGTTTTATTGTTATAGTTATTATACAAGAAAACTAAAATTGTATATAAAAAACAATTTATTCATGTTTCAGGGGAGCATATAATAAAAGCGTCCTTTTTCCATAATGGGCGGCGAATAGTAGTGGTTGAAAAGAAACCAGATGCACCAATCACTGACAGGATTCAAATGTTAAGATACACACCTACTGTAAAAGGTTTTGGGTTAGTAACTTTTTAATCACCGTTTGGCGTTAAACATCATCGAAAACCAAGCAGCAGAAGACTATTTTATTAATATTTTTCCTCAGATATAGTGATAGTATAAATTCAATGCTTATATTCTAAACAATATTTTTTGTAGTTTATATTATTTCTAACAGTCTAAAAATCGTTATTTTATTCAATGGAATGTGATGAGTATTCCTAAGAGTCATGGTAGCCATTATGACTTATTGGAACATGTGTAAGCTATCTCAAACGGTAGGTTTTGTATATTGTTTGTTGAACAACTTCTTACTTATTTTGTTACATTTTTTTGTCTTCCAGTGGTGTGGCAGTAGAAGGGGCGCTTATAGTCACGGGTACGGGACTCATAGGAGCCGTTGCGGTCTCGGACGGGCCGCGCGCGCTCACCGCTGTTGACTCCCGCCCCGTCAGAGAACATGTGATCGCCGCTGAAATCGCACATAAGGGTTAGATTTAAAAAGACAATTTTCCTATAATTTTAACTTATTATTAGCACTGTATAGTGGTGTCGAAGGTCATCCACAAGCAAATTCCTGCTTAATAAACGAAAATGATAGCAATGATAGTGGTTAAGAATTCAGCCTATCACTCCGAGGGTGCTGAGTTCAAGTCCATGGCGCGCACCTCTTTAAAATAAGTGCGTTTTAACTTTAAATGTCACTTGCTAACGCCGAAGGAAAACATCGTGAAGAAACCTGCACACCTTAAAATTTACAAAAAAAAATCCTTTAGGTTTGTGAAGTCTGCCAACCCGTACTTGGTCAACGTGGCAGACTATGGCCTTAACCCTCTCATTGTGAGAGACCCATATTCCAACAGTGGAATGATAAATGGGTCGAATATTATTATTATATTTAACCGAAAATCAAATTAAACTTGAATTCAGTAAACTATAAACAATTTAAAAAAATTTAAATAGGTAATACATAGTACCCGTACAATGTGTTAATTAATCGTGGTCCCCAGCGGGCACGGCGCTGCTGGCGCTGGCGTGGAAGCGCGGCGCGCGGCGCGGCGTGCGCTGCGCCGCGTGCGCCGTGAGCCGCGCGGCGGCGCGCGCGCCCGCGCTGTCCGTCGCGGCGCAGGCGCTGCCCGCGCTCTGCCTGCTCGATGACGACGTCAACGCACCATGTGAGGACATCTATATTATTACCCGTTATGCAAGGTTTCCTAGCCTCTTTAAAGCCATGGACCACTTTAAAAAATTTATAATGCTTTACATAACTATCCTACACCGATTTTTTATATTTCAGTAACAATATCATGGTGTCTTCGTGAAGATACAGATTCTCTCCTGGTAGCTGGCACCACCCTAACACTATGGAAGCTCACCGAACGCTCTTTCCCGGTTCACAAGCTACTTTCCAAAGGTAATGCTTATGTTTGAATTAAATATTACTTGTATCACATTCAATTGTATTATTGGAATTATGATTAGGTATATCGTCATCGCAATCAATTGATGGAGTAGACAGAGAGCGCTAAGTTACAAATATATATCTGTAGTCTGTACAGACCCTTCTTGCTAGTACAGACCAAACATGCTTCTTTGATGATCATCACTCTTCACACGTATTTTATTATTGGGAAATATTAATTACATTAAATAATAATTATCAAATAACGGCTAATGTGTAAGTCTAATAAAGACAATATCATTCTTGTGAACATTGATAAGTATCGTCGTAAATTTACAAGGGGTATTAATTAATTACATCCATATATTTAATGACATCGATAGTACCTTCTCTCCGGAAACAAACCTACATATTAAATAATAAAATTTCGTATTGACAAAATTCAAGTTGATTAGAGTACCTTTAGACCATGGGCGTGTGTAAAAAAAAATCTCAGAGTAAAAATTCGAAAAAAGTTTTCCAGGACCGTACCTGGTAGACATCCTTAGTGTATCTACCCCTATGGAAAGTTGATTTTATAGTACATACTAATTTACGCTCGGCCATGTAACTCGCAAGGACTTTTCATATACTGAAAAATGTGTAGCTAGGAACAGTTGTTCCACAGCATTTTTTATTTTTTAAAAATGAAGTTAATCACAAAAATAGAAAGATTGTGCATATAATTGATGCACACTTTAATTTTTAGGACCTGTACAAGGCAGCACAACGCCAGGTGGTGGTCAAAAGACAGGGCCTGACTGCTTTAACACCGTCGTGAGTATTATTAGATATTTTGTTGCTTATACCAGCAACATTTGTGTTTTGTTACTAACACTCAAATTGTTCCACCGTCAAGAAAACATTTGTTACCACACTGTTTTAATGATAGATATGGTTGAAACTTATAAATAAATGCTGAACACATTACATGGAAGCTATGTGCTATTACCCACACTAAAACAATATTAAAGTTACACCTAAGATCAGATACTACTCAGCTGAGAGCAATGAGAGCCGAATATCTCTCTCCTTACTGTCTTAATGTGCGTCTTTTCATTCATCAGTCCTTACATATTTACCTGTAATTTAATTTAATTTAATTTAATTACCTGTAATTTAATTACCTGTAATTTTGTATTTTCAGGTATGGCAACAAACAGCAGTGTGGCCAGTGGAAGGGGGCGAGGGCGCCAGACACATCGCCAGCACCAAGCTGCCTCTAGGTCCGCCGCACGTGGTGCTCGCAACGCCTCGCGCTCTCCATCTAATTGCGAGAGATAGCCACCACTACGTAAGAGGACAACGCTATTGAAACAAACTTTTTTTTTCTAAGTGTCTGCATCTAACGGCCTGTGCGACTTGACCGGGCTTAACCTTCATCGGGTTTTTGTTATTTTATCTAAATTTATTTATTTGCTATATAGGAATTATTATGGTGTATACCGTATGAATGTGTACACCATCCTAATTCATATAACACAAATCTTTGCAAAATAAACTTAATTGAATTACTAACAAAAAACGTAGTTTAAAATTCTTGAAATAATATTGCAATTCAACATTGTCTGTTCAATTTTCCTTTAAAATGTCTTATTATATATATATGATTATTTGCTTGTCAACAGCTGTGTTCTCGACCAGTAGTGACGAGCGGTTCTCCCGGCGCCGTGACAGAAGTACCACCCTCCTCTGGAGGCACTCCGCCCAAGAAACCGAAGTATGGCACTGGAATGCTGCTTGTAAGAACATTCACATGTCATTCATATTTTATAAACTAATTTTAGTGTATATGTATAAGTATGTTTAATGCTGAGAATAATTATTTTATTATTATTATTGCACCATCACGTTAGCTATCTTACTGCCTAGGTACAGAGCACCGAGTGCAAAATACTTATACATAATACACCTAATTTGTTTTCTTCTTCTACATTCATTACATTCTTCAAACATGCTTTCCGATTTCGGAGACTTGACTCTCCCATCAGCTAGTACTTGGACTATTTGGTCGAGATAGTTGAGCCTTGGTTTCCCTCAGCACCTGCATGCCTCTACAAATATGAACTAATAATTATAATCATTGTATTCCAATTTGTATATCGTCTTTACGGATTTTCAAACATTTTTTTATATTTTACGAATACCTCGTACATATTTGCCAAAGCCATAATAAATAAACTTATATAGAACGCGTTTACAATTGCATTTTTACTATATTGTGTATCTTTTGACATTAATAAAACCCATCTTTTATCATAAACATCGCGCCATCCTTTTTACTTGCCTCAATTAATGCATTTTACGTGTGTTTTGGATCCATCTTCTAAATATGACGTTCCCAGAGCGGCGCGTCGTGCGTCACGGTGTCGTGCGTGGAGATGTCGACGTTCGGCGGCGTCGTGGTGGCGATCGATTCCAACTCCCAGCTCCACGTGTACAAGCTTCCGCAGCTGTGGAACGAGAATATACGTGAGTGTATATCATTTTTAAATATACAACATATTAACACACCTGTTATTCACCGAAGGGGTAAGCAAAGGCACTCCTTAAGGAGTTCTACACTTAGCAGACCTATGTACGTTTCATCGATTATGTTATGTGTCCCATGGATTTCGGGATGAGCCTAAAGGCATACATCGGGCACAAATCCCTACCTCGCAAGTAACTAACGATCTACTTAACTTAACCTAATTTAACTAATAAATAGCGCCACATGCGTAGCGCCCTCAAGTATGTATGTATGTTTACATACTGAGGCAAGCAAGTTACCATTGATGGTAACTGTTATCTAATCGCAGTTATGATAAACGCCTTGTAGCTACATTAATTTCCACAGTAATTGTACAGCAACAAATTGACTTTTCCATCATGAATATTTCGTAGCCACGCCGTTGTCCGTGCAGCACGCGACGGTCCTGCTGGAGTACTCCATGGTTTCCGGCTACGACTGTCTCGATGTACTGATGACCCTCAAGCCAAACATTGTGGAGGCTTTATACGAGAGGTATTTATTGGTTTAAATAATCCATTTACTTATTTCAGAACAATCGCTATAAAAGATATATATTTCGATCTATCAAGTGATGGACGGAAAGATTTTTTTGTTAGTTTTAGTTAGCTAAATTTATTGTTAGTGTGGCTCATCGTTCAGATAATTGTGGTTTATGCTTTTGACAAAAATTTGTAAAGATAGAAAGTTATGCATATGAAATTAATTTCAAAATGCCGTATTTTCTTTATAGATTCACGGAGACTTTCCAAAGACAACCGCAGACATTCCAGCAATATTATTTCCATCATTGGCTCAAAATTAGGATTGCACTTTGCAGGTAACGATTAAATTCGGTTTCATGTTTCCGTCATTTCGCAATTTCTCTTGGTTTTTAAGAATAAACTGTGAAATGGCTTATGTTTCGTAGTTATGGTTTCATGTAAATGAAATGATTATCTATATAAAATATTTTTTTACCTAAACACTCGATTACAAGACAGAGCTCGGTCGGATGTTAAACCGTACGCGAATGGCGTGTATATTTTTGTACACAACAGTTTTTCATTATCTATTCATAATTTGCAAATGTGCGTCGAAGTTTTCAGCCAAGCAGATATAATTAAAACCGTTGGATGTGGTATCGCAGCGCGAGCGCGGGCACGGTGCGCGGCGCGGCGGCGCTGGCGGCGCTGCAGCTGGCGCTGGCGGGCTGGGCCGCGTGCGCCGCCGCGCTGCGCGCCGACGACAAGCCCGACGCGCTCGACGACCGCGCGCACCCCGACCACGACAAGGTCACATACACTGCTCTGTCTTACTTCCTATGTCCTCACTCCTGCTTCATTGCTCATCATTCACCTCTCACACTTCAACGATTTATGCTCATAATCCCACACAATCTGAGAATCAGAGCACAGCTTCTCAAACCGTCTACGCTGCGCCCACCGGCCATTAGAATATTTAGGGTGCATACGCAAAGTACACTATGCCACAAACAGACAACCATTAATTACTTATTAATTTTTATCTATATCTCCAGTTACCATCAAAATTTC
>DWFV01000329.1:0-15184 GCA_018246775.1 Parelbella machaon machaon
AATAGTAGTAACCCTTAATTTCCGGGTCTCAACTAATTATCTCAGGAAGTTGTCCAAACCGTTAAATCACAATCAAACAAGCTTACATTGTAATGTTTATGGAAATTAGGTTTTAATAACCATTATTATTGGATGCAACTGTTAAGTACTTAATTAAATCCACACATTATCAGATTCAAATAGGCAATTGATATATTCGGTTGTGAAGCTTTATTTGTATTACCTACGTTTTTAAAACGTATAGTGATTCCCCTTAAATGTCTTTACATGTTATGTAAGTAATGTGTGTTAATATAAAAAAACAGTAAATTTTTTAAATACATACCTATACCTATCGGTAAGTGTTAGTAATGGCATTTTAAAATTGATATATTTTTAAAACATAAATATTATATCAATGTAAAGTTCTTAAGAATCCTATGGTCGTTATATTACATGAAAAGCAGACTTGACACGGTCAATACGAATGACAATATAATATTCAGCTTCATATTATAACTACGCGTCGGGTCATTGCGCTTGCGCGTCGTATTGTCAGTTCAGCACCGGACGTCGTATCACGCTACAGGTTACACGCGTTCGCCATGTGTTTATTAATCATTGTTTTATACCTTCTAGTTATATGTAACGCAATAGACAATAGCGATTACGCGAAACGTCGGGCCGAGATCATCAGAAATGAATCGATGTTGTCGCTTGGAGGAAAAAACACGTTCACAGATAAAGAAGCAATTGTCAACAACTGCCTCATGCAGCACAAATTCAACGAAGTCGATTACGGCTATGATAATCCGCAATACTTCAACTTCTCGCATCATTATTTCGCTTACAAAAACAACATACGTAATTCCAAAGTGTACAAGATAATTAGGGACTTGCCCAAAGGCGCGGCGTTGCATAATCACGACATGGCTCTGCTGGGGCCAGATTACATTATGAATATCACATACATGGATCATCTGTACGTGTGCTTTGACGACGAAGATGTTAACTTTAAGTTTTCTGATAAAACACCGATAACGAATTGCAAGAGTGAATGGAAATTGATAAGCGAAGTTCGAAAATCATCCCAAAATATTCAACACTTTGACGCTGAGCTAAGAAAAAAATTTACAATGGTTGTAGATGATCCAGACACTGTCTATCCAACTATAAAAGAAACATGGTCAATTTTTATTAAATATTTTATAAGAATTGAACCCCTGCTTTCGTATAGACCGGTTTGGGAACAATACTTCTATGACGCCTTGAAAAGGTTTAGAGAGGACAATATTATGTATTTGGAAGTGAGAAGCGTACTGCCGGCTCTTTACGAATTAGATGGATCTATCTACGACCCTTTAGTTACAGCGAAGGCTTACAATAAAGTTATAAAAAAGTTTATTAAGGATTATCCCGATTTCATTGGAGCTAAATTAATATATGCTCCGGACAGAAAGGTCGATAAGGCGAAGTTGGATGAGTATTTGCTATTGGCTCGAAGAATAAAAGCGGCTATTCCGGATACATTTGCAGGATTTGATTTAGTTGGTCAAGAAGACTTGGGGAACCCTCTTCTAGAATTCGCTCCTCAGCTGCTAGCAGCCAAAGACCTAAACTACTTCTTTCATGCAGGCGAAACTAATTGGTATGGAACGATGACGGACGAGAACTTGGTGGATGCAATATTGTTAGGCGCGAAACGTTTGGGTCACGCGTACGCTTTAGTGAAGCATCCGTTGTTAATAAAAGCTGTATCGGAGAAGAACATTGCTTTAGAAGTTAACGTTTTGTCAAACACAGTGCTTTCACTAGTGCGCGACATTCGGAATCACCCGCTGAATATTCTTCTAGCGCAAAATTTACCAGTGGTTTTATCAAGTGATGATCCAGGCGTTTGGGAGGCAGATCCTCTATCTGAAGACTTCTATGTATCGTTTGTTGGAGTTGCAAGTCGTCTTTCAGATTTAAGACTTTTAAAACAGTTAGCAATCAATTCATTGAAATATAGTGCTTTGGATTCTAGTGCGAAATCGAGTGCATTAAATAGTTTTATGTCTCGCTGGAATCATTTCATTAACAACTTCGATTGTAAGTCTTATTAGTCAATTTCATCATCATCATCATCATCATTAGTCAATTTAGTATTTTGTTTTATAGATGGCTGTATTATTTATTAATTGTCAGTGTAGTGTAAAAAATAAAAACATTTGTCACTTATATTCTTGATTCTTTAAATCTATTTTTAAGCATCTTTTTCAGAAACATTTCTTACAACACATTTAAGTTATCATTCGTATAGTGAAAAAATCTTTAAATTAAAAAGCTTGATAATATTATCTTCACTCATATCCTTAAAGCACGGATCTAAACCACAGACAATATGATATACGTTGTAATTAAACATAAGATATATTATCAACATAAGATATATGTATAATATTCAGACATTACCTACCTATATCAAAATTTTCAAAATGTCAATTTGACTTTACTCCCAATTTAGATATTTTTTATAATTTACAACTGTTGCGTATTAATTGAAAGCTTAATTTCAAAATTTCACTTACAAGCTTAGTACAGTTTACAAGTAAATTAGCCAAATGTACAAATTCTATTCATGTATGACTTTAGTCATAAGTTAGAAATGGTTGCAGTTACATAAGTATCTTACCTACAAATAGAAACACGTATTGAAACTTGTAACTACATAGGTACTCGTCTTTCTAGAGACACTCATCTTTCTCGGAGTAGGAATACAGTTCGTGTACGTAGAAATTCGTTTGCTGAGCTATTTTGATTCTTATCACTCTAGCCATAAAAGCGTAAACGTAAATACTGCGAGTAGAGAATAGCACGAAGTGGAGTGACGCCCTTCAGGAATGAGTTCCCTCCGCTAACGAACTCATTGTCTGCCGCATAATGCGAGTATTTTAAGGTACCGTGTACAGCATTACAGGCTTTCCAATGGATGAACTTGTTAGTGGGGACGCACCTGTTTGTGAAGAATAAAAACTTACTTAAGGACTGTCAACTTTTGATGGTTAGACATGTGTATTGTTATTGAATTTTGTTTTCTCTTGTTAAAATTAACAATGGCAAACAATAGCAATTTAAGACATTATCGAAGTATTTAGTAATGGGATAGAATTCTAATAGGATTGCAACTATTTCTAGTGCTTAAAAATGGTACCGGGTTTGTTAAATTACAATTATAACCATGTGTTAGCTCGCTAAATACACGAGGTTTCACCTCTTAATACAAAGGAGTACCAACATGTCATATTTCAGACAAAATGTCACCTAGAACTTCAATCCTGTTCGAAATTGAAAACTGATGAGAATGGACGGCAGCAACCATTTATCATAAGGTGGCCTCCGCTGGCCATTACTTTTCTGTCACAATTAATACATGTGACAGTGTGATTAAAAGTCATAGAGATAACTTTCTTGTCACTCAAATTATTAAATTCGGTTTTTCATTAAATGTCAAGATATTAGAAGTTTACAGCGTTTAATTTTACTTTAAGGTTGTTATTAGTACCTACTTTAAATATACTCCTATTGCACATAGGAAGTCAACGTGGGTTAAAAAATCTAACAAATGTATTTGTAAATATATAATATCTTGTAAAGATATAATATAAAGATTGTATATCAGATAAACGCCAATTTCGGATCTAAGAGGTCCCTAGTTTATTTGGAAAGTTTAAAAGTTATATGTTACAGGCAAATCGCAGCCGTTACGTTTTTTGAAATAAAAAAAAATATTTTTTTAAACTAGGGAACCATGGTAGAGCATGGTCAAAGCATACTACGGTTACTAATATCGCGAACAAATTTTACAGGGAAAGTTTTCAATAGCGATGCCAGCTTGAATCAAGTGAGCACTTGCTTAGTCACTGACATGGTTCCGTCGTTTTCTGCAACTACTTAGTGTGGATGTGTACAATTCACCATTGTTTTACAAGTACCTTCCTACACTGGGTTATTGTTTCATTCTAACAATAAGTGAATAGGCCATCGATGTAGCGTCAGTCTCGTTAGGGCACTCTTTGGAAAACCATGGATTTGAACTATGATGGTCTATTTTTCTTTATTTCATCTATGCTACTTCCAATATTGATTGATATCTGTATGTAATCAGGGAGCTGGTGGTGTTTGATTTAATTTGAAATATTAAGTTAGAATTTTGTAACCTGAACTATTATGTATCTATGGGAATATATACTCTTATGTTTCTTGGTAAAAAAATAACATCTTAAAGTATTGCGAACAAAAATGAAACGTCAGATACCTACAAGATACTTTCTGGTTTATGCTTGAAGAGGAGCAATGCATAAGTATCTATCTTCGAATTGTAATTCTGTTCTGTATAACAGTTAGTACCCCTTTGTTTGAGCTAGAAATATCTTTCACAGTAGGATAAAAACTTGTGGGTTGCCATATTTCGAATGGTTTACATAAGATATATTATAGAAAATTCTCAGTGTGTGAGTTGCTCACTATTTTCTTAAACCTCATAACGGGTAAAATTTATTCCTTAAATTACAATTTTGTAGTAATACTATCATGGAGGCCAAAATCTAAAACATGGATTGTAATGATTCAACATATTTAGTTGGGATGGTATGGTAAAATAAAAAGGGATTGTATATATTAACAGATAAGAAAGTGATATAATTATATGGCCTTAACCCTCTCATTATGAGAGAAGACCATGTTGCAACAGTTGAATGATAAAAGGATCGGAAGAGAGAAAACAATATAATATATCTACATATGTACCTACTGAAAGCAACAACAATTGTGTGCCCAACATGACAGAGATAGTATCACATAATTTTCTATATCTGTGGCAAATCCAATCTTCTGCATACATAGCTTGTAGTTCAGCCTTAATTGAAACATAGTAACGCTTATTTGTGTAGGGGAGGTCAGGTAAAAAAAAAACAAAATGTTATGAACCAGATATGTAATAAATAAAAGACTGCTTAACTGATACAGTCCAAACAATGCCACTCTATATGGAATCCTCAATTTCTTTGCTTTGTATGAACATATAAATCCAATATAAATATTAATTACAGATGATAATATTGACTTAAATCTTTGGGTCTAAACCACAATTTTAAAACTACATATCAGACTTAATAAACATAGAACTAAACAGCCATTTATTACCAATTTACTTTGAAAGCTTACGAAAATCCTAAATATCTTTAAATAAAGATCACCAAGGTTACTGGAATGTTACTATGAAAAATTAAGAATTTGATGTGCCACCTACATTTCTGTTTAGATTTGTAAGGACTGCAGTACATTTTTTATACAATTGATATATCAATTGGTGGTCCGAAATTAAAGTTTACACTTTCAATATAGATTATTTATGATTATGTTCATGACATCTGCAATAGAATATAATCAGTGTGCTAGGCTACAGCACTTAGCTTCAATGTAACATCAAGTAACAAGCACTCATTATGTATCAGAAAAATTTCAACTTCGCCTTAGATAGATAATAGATCCTTAAGTGTATTGTCTGACTGTCTCACATATATTGAAGACAAGGCAGAAAATTACATAAACATCAGCTCTCTACAATCATTTTTTTCATTTAATTCTAGCTCTTATTATATAAAAGCTTAAAACTGCAGTTACATTACAATACATGAAATAAAATATAAATATAAGTTTTTTCCAAGAGTAACATAATATCTTAACATAAAGATCAACTTAATCCAGATAAAAAACTAAACCAAACAACATGCAAATATAACTATACATGGCTTACATGTCCAAAGAATGAATCTAGACCATATTATATAACTTGGAACTAACATGATACTGCTTAATCTTCCCCTGCAGGCACAGCATCTTCCAATCTTTTTATATACTTCACCCGGAGTTCAGTCACTGCATCACCTTTAAGTTGATCCTTTAATAAAATAAAATCTAATTTATGACATGAAGTACAACAGATCTTCCCAGAATACTATATTTTATGTTTCGTCCCATATGTAAAGGGTGGAGATATTGTAATTTGTATAATTTTTTCCATCATATTCATAGCAATCAGTTTTAACTAAAGGATAATTAGTATAATTATGACCTTTTTTTTCTTACAACCCTTTTATCATTCCACTGTTGGAATATGGGTCTCCTATCATTATTATTATTATCTCAGAATTAATGCATACTTCTAAACTAAACCCCACCCAGGATCAAACCCAGAATCTCTTGCTCAACAGTCACACTTGCAACCATACAACCAATAAGGCACTCAGTATTATTATATTGTGCAATAAAGACCAAATAAAAAATTAAAGAAAATATATTGTAAATAAAAAATTACTACAAACCTGAATAAACCAGCATTGGACCTCCAACTGCACCATCTGCAAAGCCCCACGTATAGCACCAGATATCAGTGCACAATACTTTAAGCCATTGTTGGGCATCTCCACCCATTCACTGAGGGGACACTGGTCCCAAACCAGTGAGAATTCATCGCCTGAACTGCTCCAACTTGTTACTGTTGGCTGCATGTTGAGGTACAGTCTGCAAAAAGGATTATGGAAAGTTAGTGGTCGTCTGTCCAAGGAATGAAAGCATCATCACACCTGTAATTCCCCATGTTGTAGTCAGAGGGGCATTTTTTACTCCCACATTTAACCTGTTATGTTTATACCCCATAGAAAAGGTGATGAGCCTATTGCCACACACAGGTCACAGATCCAGACCCCAAGTTACTACTAGAAATTCTATATTAAAAATTCCAATAAAACATGGGATTTAAACCCAGGACCTCCCAATCAGTAGTTGTGCTTGCAACAACTCAACAAAGGCAGTGTATTTGAATTGTATTGTATTCAAAATTTTCTATGCCTAGGCTACCTTATACAGTTATCAGCCACCCTCCAAAGCCTCCTTTGGTATAAGCATGATGTACAATGAGCAGGTTAAGTTAGCTTGGGCTACTAAGTGAGTGAAAAAGAATCTTGTAGACACTGCTACTTACAAGTTTACACTATAGTTCTTCATCAGACAAGCTAACTGGCAAATCAAAATTAATTACAGCTAAATGAACAAAAAACTGCTCACAAAATGGGGCGGATAAAGTACAAAATTATTACCTGAAAGCCTGCTGGATTTTGTCAGCTGTCTCCCTCATTTCCAAGCACCGGTTGGAAGTAGTTCTCGCCAGGAAGTCTTCTATCAACCTCACTCCCATGTTGTAACCGATTCTCTCCAATTGCTTATTTGCATCATCAGTATTGTCTATATCTTTTAGTATTTGAGATACTAAGGCGCCATATGTAAGCGTTAGAAGCTCGGAATTCTGGAATACAACATATTTTATGTGTGAAATAATAGACAGACAATGATTAAAAATTAAAAAACGCTACATTTTACGTACTACTTTCTTTGCATCCAGCCTGGAAGCCTGTCTAGACATAATAGTCTTTAATTAGTTTTCCGTCGGATAGATTAAAAATTTTATTATTTATCACATACACTGCGCTGATGCTCGTAAATTTAGTAAACTATATTCGATTTTACTGTAATTACAAAGAATAATTTTAAATAAGATAATTATTAATATAACTTCTTTAAAACAAAACATCAAAATTGACATTGATATATATTGACATTTTAATTTACCGCAAAATCAATGAATATTACATATTGTGCCAAACATATATTAAGGACACGCAGCTAAAATGTAAGTGTTATTATTAAATAAATATATAAGCTTAGATGTTAACATTAATAACATTTTAGAACATGCATAGAAAGGCTACATGGACATAAAAAATATAATTTAAAAAATGACAAAGATGTATCTTTAAATTTTGATATGGCCGGGATTTACAACAAAATAATTGAATTATCTGCAATAATAATTTATAGTTTTGCTCTCAATATTGACTTTAACATTTTCCATGACGAAGCAACAATTAATACTTGCCTTCGTATTATTCTTTTAATTTTGAATTAAAATGACAGAACTGACAGTTAACTTTTGACTTTTGTTTTGTTTATACGAAACTATTAACAATATCCAGTTTGGTTTCGTGATAATTTTAAAAAAAGGAAGATAAATCGTGATGTATTATTGGCTTGAAAATAAATATATTTTGTACAAAGTAAACTTTTAATAACAGGAATGGAAAACGAAGAAGGTGATTTTGAATTCGATGAAGTTTCGGTAGACCCGTCTCCTTCCGCAGTTAATAACTTGATTCTAGATTACTACAAAAAGTTTGGAAGAAATAGGGACTTAGAGCAATTCTTTTCCTTATCTACAGCTCAAAGTGATATAAGAGATCGAACAGGGGCGTTTTGGAGAAAAATGAAATCTCAAACCGACTCGTCAGACTCTGGCGAAAAAAAGAGCGAATCTTCTACAGAATTGTGTCGTATTTCAATTAAGTGTTCCATTCCTGAGCCATCTGGTTTAGAGGTACGACAAATTTATTTGATTTTTCCTGTTATATAGTTGTCATAAATTTGCGAAAGGTAGCAAACACTGCATTTAAGCAACATAATATAACAACAAAAATCTCAAACTATTGTTGCATACGACTAGATTTACATCTTGAACGTTTTTGACAAAGGTGTACAAAGGTGACAAAGTTTGGTACAAGGTTCTATCATTCTCTAGAGCTTGTTTATGAGTGATCTATTTACATTTCTATAGTGAAATAAATATATCTTTGTGTAACTAACCATGTGCATACAAGTAAAGAAATTGGGTATAAGCATATAGAAGGAATATTTTACCTTTCTGATGAGTGGCTCAGCATAGTGTAGGGATTCTATGTTGAGATGTATATTATCAAGGATTAGCAAGCTCAAGTGGCAATGGGCTGGTCACATCTGTCACAGAACCAATAGCTGCTGGAACAGACATATTCTGCAGTGGAGATTGTGACTTGGCAAACATAGTGTAGGACACTCTCCAGCTAGGTGGAGTGATGATATATGCAAAGTGGCTAGCAGTAGTCGGATGCAAATATCAGAAGATCAAGTTCAGTGGCATGCCATTGGAGAGGCATATGTCCAGCAGTGAATGATGACAAGCTGATAGTGTGTGTTGTATAATATGTGTGTTGTATAATATAACTGGTCAAACATGTTTGTGTACAACACTTCTCTGCCTACCTCTTCAGGGAAATATAGTTATGAGTATATCATGAAGCTCACATTCATATAAGGTCATACTCAAAGAATACAGCTTCCTTTGACTTTGAAAAACTTTGAATATGAATAACATGTAGAAACATGCTGAGTGAGAAACAATATCACAATTATTTACTTATATTCCTTTTGATAATACATAGGTTGGGCATCTGACAAAGGAACTATGGCTAGAACGATACTATGTATATATATCACAATATTTTTTATCTGATGGCATAATAGTACTTTGCATTTATAAATTAGATTTAATATAAAACATTGAATTGTGGTTTCATTTCATGTTAGTTGTAAATTTTTTTAATTATTTTTTACATGTACACACTGGCACTTAACTATTCATTTGTTACAGAGTAAATATACGAGGGAACAAAAAAAACCTGATTCTGACTCACCTCCAATAATTACTGAGGTAGTGGCACCTGGAACAACACTAGCCAGTGATGAGGATTCTGTTAAGTCTTATGATGTACAATCTCAAAAGTGTAAGTAACTGTAAATTTAACTACTTTTCTCTACTTAGACAGTCTCTTTCATACAGTGCTTGCAAGTCTGACTGCTGAACAAGATGTTTAATCCCCAGGTCGGCAAAGTATTATTGAGTATTTCTGACTTCAAATTGCCAGTAGAAGTACAGATTATAGTTTTGTAACCTGTGTCTGTGGTGTAAGTTAATAGATGCACCCCCTATTCTGTGGTGAGATATATAACATAACTGGTAAAAAATACAGGTGTGACTGAACTCAAATATTTATAATAGAAAAAAATAGTTTTATCTTTTGAAGGATATGAGACTATGAACCAATGAGAGTGTTACATATGGCATATAAAGGTTGTGTAACAAGTAAAAGTGTCAACTGAGGTGGTTAATATTATTATTAGGAAATTCCCGTGATTGTTCCAAATTTTTTAATCAAAACATGTGTGTTAAATTTGTTCAATAGTGTTTCGGATTCAATGTAAGTCATCATCGGTCATGTTTTGTTTCAGCAAATGATGCAACTCTAGACACTTCTATGAACAAGCCTCATTCGCCAACTAGCAGCATTACATCACAAAGAAAATTAGAATGGGACTCTTTGGCTGATGTTGGCTATGCTAATGAAAGTGACAGAAAGACTTCTGCTTCCAGTCTTAGCACCTTAGAGAGATTAGCTTTGAAACAGCAGTATTCACATAATGATTCAAGGCAAAACATCGAACTTGAACCCCCTACATCACATTCTACACCAGTTGAAGAAAATGAATTAAAATCTAAAGGCAAAAAATTATTAATGAAAAAAACCACTAAGGTTTATCAAAAAGATGTTGATCTTGTTGAATTAAATTTGCCACATTGTTCACAGTCTAATCTCCCACAAGCTATAAGTGTAAATTTAAGCAAACATATTTCCTTTAATGTTGAAAAGGATGGTGAAATAAACATAGACAATATTAAGAGAAATATCTCTGTATCACCAGAAAAAGTTACTGAAACTGAGAGAAGCAAAGAAAAACGAGATAAAGAAATTCAAACATCCCTTGAATCTAAAAAAGACAATTGCACAACTTTGACCAACATATCTACAAATGTTCCCATAAACACTCAAAAATTCCCTGTATTAGTAAGTCTCAATACCTTAAAAAAGAGAAATAGACAAAAAAAATTGAGAACAGCTAGAAAAAAGCTAGATAAATCTAAATTAAAAGTAAATAAGAAAAGTGTTTCAAGAGAAAAGGCTACAGAACAAGTTTCTGAGGCAGAAAGTTTTGAATATATGCCTGGTCATATGTATAATGCAAATCATATGAAGATAAATCAAAGTAGGACAACCAATGTTGGTAATAAATCTAGCTTAGAATCAAGTGTTGGTCTAACAACAGATTCCAGTAAGGGATCAAAACATTCCTTTTCCAAAGATTTAGAGAAGAGTATTGACTTATTAAAAGCTGTTTTACAACACAATAATGATTCCACGCTTAAAAAAAAACTTATTAAAGAAGTTGTTCAAAGACTTATCAAATCTAAATACAGAGATGATGAAAGTTCCACTGACTTTTTGTCAGGTTTAAGTTTTAATAGTAAAAAAATAGGCCATAATGAAGGAAATCATACCACAAGTAGTACTTCAGGTTCTAATAATACTGCAGAAAAAAACAAGTTTGTAAAACCAAGAAAATCCATTTTACGAATAGAAAAATTCAACTCGAATGTGCTAGCGTCTACTTCGCAAAGTGCACCCAACTTACCCTCTATTACTAATATCGAAAAATCAACAAACTCTGATTTAACTGAGCCCATTGTTTTTTCCATGACAGATTCTGATTTATCTAACAAAGAAAAGAGTTCTTCAGATATAAAAATAATGCAAACATCCTCTGAGAAACTGTATAAAAAGTATTTAGAAGCATTAAGAAGAGAACAGGCTTATAAGAGGCATTTAAAGAACAAAGAGAATTTCTTAAAACACAAGCTTGTAAGTTCTGAAACAGCGCTTGCACAAATAGAGAAAGCTGATTTAAAGTCTCAATATAACTTACGGTGCTTATTAAAAGATTTAACGCAAAATAAATATGATGATGGTTCAGGAGATGCCCGGAAACTAGAAGGACAGAGAGACCACGAGATGAATCCTTATCCCTTTCTAAATACGCAGAGAAGTCAGTCTGTATATACATTATCTTCAGGACATTGTGATAATCAAAATAAGAACCCTAAATTAAAAAATAGAGTTCAAAGTGTTTTTCATGGTTCTTCAAACACAAACCACGGTAGAAATGAGCATCATTATTGTTGTTGCCCCTTCCATACAGAGCATGCAAAGGTTGCATTTACTAATAGTGCTGTACAAGTCAATATTGAATGTGAAAATGCTATAAAAAAGAAAAAAACGGGAGAAAATTCGCTCGAAAATATAAAATGTATGAGATGTAATAAGGAATCTCTTAGAGATATTGCTAAACTCGTATCAGATCCTGTAACAAAGGACATTAAATATGTTTGTGTATGCTCTGATGAAGGTAAATCATCATGTAAAGTGCCTGAAAATTTTCTCATTTACAAATGTTCACGGTTAGTCGATAAAACTGTTCAACTGGATGATACCCTTACTAGAAATTCAGATATTGAGGAACATAGTAACACAAATAAACATAATGCTTATAGTTGCAAGCATAATGACTTTCAGTTAAAGACAAGGCAAGGACAGTGCAATTGCAATGTTTTAGATGGACACAAAAACGTTAATTTAGGTATTATTCCATTGACTCAGAATTCCAAATCATCACAGACTAACATTAACTCAAATCAAGTGTTGCAACGAAAATGTAGTGTGAAAAGTGTTAGCTCTCAGTCTTCAGACAACACACTTTTAATTAAAAACGGTAATATGAAGTGCAAAGGAGGGACTAATATCTGTGGCACTGAAAACAATCCCAAGACATTTATTAATGAGGCTGTTAGGAGTATCCAAACTGAGATAAGTATCAATCCAAGAATTTCAGATCCTTCTCTATCAGATATTAATATAGTAGACAACAAGGAATGTGCTAAACTTATAAGTGAACAATGCAAACAAATTTTTACGTCGAAAACTGAAAATGATAATGAAGACGGTATGAGCGAGAAGGATTTGCAAGTGTGTTGCGGTAGTAGATCTAATAATAATGTTGACATTGCACATTTAAATAAAGAAGTCCAATCTAATCTAGATCCCATTGATGATAATCAAAATAAAAATTGTATAGATCAATTAACAATACCAATACAAGGCACAAACATGACTGTTAAAGTAAATTTGGGCACAAAAGGTAATGCTATAAATTCAAATAACAAAACAACAAAATCTCAAGGTATTGTAACTGAAACAATGAAAGTGGCTGAAGAATTCACCTCATTAAGAGATGACTGCACTAAAGGTGCTCAGTGTAATGGTGCGACTATTTTTCAGCAAATCGATAAAGACATTAAAAATAATGAGCAAAAACGGACTCCCCTGAATACAAATGATTGTTGTACATTTAATATGTTATCTAAATACAATACATATCCGAAACAAGATAAATGTAATATTCGGAAGCCATTGGTTCGTACCAATACTGATGTAACCTATATTGAAGGGCTTGATTGTTTTCAAATTGATCTGCAAAAGTATAAAAATATGAGAGAAAATCAACAGCAATCTCAAAATAATAATCGGAAAACTTCAACTGACAATCAAAGACGTGTAGTTGATCAACCAATAAAATCGAATTGCCGAAGTAATTTGGAAAAACATAGTACGGCTTCATCCGCAAAATCCTCCAAGGATGATGACGCTAAGAAAATTGAAGATTGGCAATGCGGAAAGTGTAAAATTCCTACAAGTGAAAGTTGTTCTCAATTTGAGATGAATAAAGATCCTTTATTAGATTTAATACAAGATATAACGAAACGCTATTCAAAAAATGACATTGAAAAAAGTAAACGAAAGAAGTGTTTCAAAGAAATTGTGTCTCTTCTAAACTATCTTTTGAATACTGAGGATAGTACCGATGAGCAAAACAAAAAATCAAGTGAGGACAGTTCAGCTTCAAAGGAAGAGAGTATTGCAAATAAAGAAACTGTTGAAACATTATGCTGTCCATCAAAGACTTTCGTAGATAAAGGAGTACAGTTATCTACAAAGAAGTCAAAGTCAAATAAATCTCCAAATACCCAATCTGAGAAGTCTGAGGTTCCAGCTTCCACAGAATTTCCCACCACATCATCTGATTCAGCCACATGTAAAGTTCTTAATAAAATCAAAAATGAATGTGAAAAATATCACCAAAAACGTTGCAAAACACACAACGGTTTGAAAACTTGTGAAACTTCAAGCTCTACATCAGCTAATTGTGCCCAATGTAAGCGGGTCCATCATTGTTATTGCATTAGACATAAATGTAGGGGTCACAAGGCTAAAGCAGCAGACAAACCGAAGAAAAAGTGTGTTGCTTATAATTTAATTTTACAGACTTCGGATAGTGTTCTAAGTGAGGAAACTCCAGGTTGCCATAATCACATACCTTTGAAGAATATAATAGTAAAGGTACCATCAAAGAAGAAACAGGTTGAAAATGTACCTTTAAGGGAAATGGCTGCAAAGTTTGAACGTCAAAAGCAATGTCCTTGTTCACCCAATAGAAGTCATAGATCAAGAAGCTTACCAAATGATTCTGAAATTTCTAGTACTGAGGAGTTTCTGAGGAACGCACAGACTTACACTGTTAGAGAATATTTGGAGCGAAACCGGCCAGATTTCGTTGAGAAGAGTTCTCGACGTCAAGATTGCTTGAAAGTTATCAATGAAACTAGGTAAGATAGGCACAGAAAGCGATAACTTTATTGATTTTCGAATTCCGAAGAGCTCACCAACTTTTCTTACTCCAGACCAGAGATGTGCCCTTCTCGATATTATAAAATGGTTGTGGTACATAATCCTAAATGTGCGGCTAATCCTTGCTCGGAACCTGTCAATATGTATTGTGGAGGTATTGCTTATGAATTTTTAAATCTATTGCTCGGAATTTATTATCTGATATCCTGTACATAATTAAAATGTAGATTGTGAGAAATGTACCTTTAGTATAAACAAGATTATGTTAATATTAAATTTTATTGAAGTAGTGTTGTTTCTAGGTATGCCTCAATCGTGTACTCAGTGTGTTAATCCTTATATGCATGTCCAAAATGAAGTAACAAGAATTGGTGAGATGTTTGGATTTGATTTCAGCTATCGATTATTGTAATCTGTGGTGAAATACACATGTTATTCAATCTTCTTATAATATATCTTTCCCTTTAGTTTGCATGAAATAGCATCAGTAGTTATTATTATGTGAAAAGAAAGAGGTTTTTGGCAAATTTCTTAAAGATTATGATTATAAAAACGTAACATCACCCCTGTAATCCCCGACGGGGTAGGCAGAGGAGTGTAGTACACTCCCACGTTTCACCAGTTACGTTTAAGTCCCATGGGATAGGTGGTGAGCCTATTGC
>DWFV01000330.1:0-15173 GCA_018246775.1 Parelbella machaon machaon
TTTTAATTATATTTATATTTTAACATCGTTATTTTCGAGAAATTCTTCACTAAAATAGGAGGCAGTGCGGAGGAGACAGCCGCCCGCAAATCAGATTGTGGCGCGCTGGAGGCGGCCGATAAGGAGCTCAACTTCGCTGCCTTTAAACACTGCCTTGCCTCTGTTATTATATTCCGCCAACATTCTCTCTCTATGACAGGAATGAGCGCCAATTGCACTGATATTTTCAGCGACAAAAGCACGCTCAAACCCGGTGTATTAGCGTACGCTAAAGACAGTAGTGAAAGTGTCAGGGAATTTTATTCTTTAAATGTGTTTAGGAAAATGTTTTCGTATAGGACAACTTACCCTAAACTTTCAAAATGATTGTAGGCGTTTGTAGGTAAAGGCTGTATTTCCTTGCTTTTTATCATTAAAATAGATACATGTTATCATAAAAACGTACTATTAGGCTTTATTAGTTAGTAATATAAAGATTTAAAATTTACCTTGTATTCTCCTTTTGCGATAGACAATTATGACAATATTTTCATAGACGCTACCACCGTTGATACATTCGGTAACATGGCAACATTGTTACCCACATGGTAACATTTGCTTGATGGTTGTACAAATTCAAAATTGTAAAGTTTAAAATTTAAAAAAAACACCAAGTTTTTTAAATATATATTTAAGCACATATACACTATATTCCAGAAGGGGTAGGCAGAAGAGAAAGTACACTTTTACATTACGCCAGCTATGTTTAAGTCCCTAATGGTGAGCCTATCGCTTCTTAGTGTTTATGGTTAACTAGTCTTACTTTATAAGTATTCCGTCGAACACTACTAAGGGTAAAACCCCTTTCTCGAAAGTTCTAAAATATTCTCGATCATATTACTAAAGCGTTTATGAGCGTCCATGCTGCATTGCGTACTTTATGACGTATAATTTTCAGCATCGCCTATATAAGTGCCAATCGACGCCGTGTTCCTATTTCCACGTCGGTTTTATTTTAAAGTTAGTCGCGACCACAGTAAAACTGCTAGTCTGCTGCCACGCGTAACTGGATTGCAATAGCATTGTTATGTCGACGGGCAATCGCGGCTTTGAATATAGGACAAAACGTTGAGTTATAACCAATACCCCATACTGTTTTATTTTCACCAGGCACACGCGGCTGGAGAACTAAATTGGTCCCCACACATGGCCGCTTCATAACAGCCATTGTTTTGTTGGAGGCTGCGGATATAGGACGAGACTGGGAGTTAGGGCGGATTTTCTTTAATTTTATTTTGCGACCTGAGCGCAGTACTAATAAAGTAACTAACTGGCATTCTCTTTAAGCCTATTAGATAACAAAAGTTCTATCTTATTTTGGACTTCGATTACAGATCTAACTATTCAGATTAAAGCTACGTTTTACATATGTGTTTTTTTTTTTAATTTGCATATGTACATCGAAAGGAATTACACAATATTTATATATTTTACAAATATAATTCTCGTATTACATATCTACATCAATTTCTTTATATAATTTAAATATTAGTCTATTAGCAACTTAATGAAGTAACGAACGCGTAAATTACAATAATATACATACCTACATATGTTTGTCTGATGATCATATTAGTTATCATTACGTCGGGAATATTGAATACATGTATAATCGCGAATTTATATATTTTATATTTATAAATCTCTAAGGCGTGTGAAGTCTGCCAACCCGCATTTGGCCAGCGTGGCAGACTATGGCCTTAACCCTCATTCTGAGAGGAAACCAGTTTCGACAGTGGAATGATGAAAGAGACAGTACCATTCATATTCAGTTACCACAATTTACCAAGTGATAGACAGCTTTTATTTATGGATTGAATTTTATCGACGTGTACGACGCGTCACACGGGCGACGTCGAAGTGACTTGAGCGGTGCGAGACGTGCGAATGCCTGTAGAATAAACATTGAAACTTTGTGTGTGACATCGCGGAGTGATGTTCTTTTGTTTTTATGTCTCACTCCGCGGCGATGGTCACGCATGGCCGCCTCAGTCTCATGAGTCGGTGGGCAAAGTAATATTGAGAGTTACAATTTGTCTTATACTCGTATTCATCAAACTGTGATCTGTTTAGTCTTCGGCTGTCCAGCTCCGGGGTGCCCAGTGTAAATCCTGGCATGCCCTTTTTGCTAAATGATGTGTATTTTAAGGTTGATCGGCGTATCTTTCGAGGAGCCTAAGATGTTTTGGTTTATAACGTAATGGACGCTTAATTTACTTCCATTAAGTTCTTTAGTCTTTTATTGTAATATATTGATTCGAGAAGAACTTTTTTTATAATATCATGATCATCTGCCCACCCCCACCAGCTTTATATAAGCTTTAAAGTGCAAAGATATGGTTAAGTAAATAATAATAAATATTAAAAAATGTTCGTAGTAAGAGAATGAGACTAAAGGAATAGGAAATAGGAGGGGTCCTTTCATCTCTACCAAAGAATGTTTCTTTGTGGCGAGCGATTATCGAAAGGGCGACCGCCATCTATTCGCGCAAACACTTCTACTGTGTTATTTCGTTACCAATATCTATTTGTAATCGTTCCATAAATAATTACATTATATCATCACGCCAGATCTCTCACTGGGTAGGTAGAGGGCATTGAGTGTCAAATATCTCTATCCTTACAGACCTAACGTGATTTATCTAAATTCGTCACTCTCAATATTCCTTGCAACGAGATTTGAAGCTATTGCTTAAAAAATTGTAGTTTGTAAAGACTAGATTGTAACTTAAATTAAAAATTTGTAGTTTGTAAAGACTAGAGTGTAACTTAAATTAAAAATATGTAGTTTGTAAAGACTAGATTGTAACTTAAATTCGACTAATCACTAAACACTACTTTTATACATAAAAAGTAGTCATATTACATCTATAGCTAACTAGGGCACCGGCGCGCAGGATGTAGCGTCTAACTGAGAATTAACACCGCATGGAACTAGGCCTGTTAACTTTCATAGACCCATTATATTTAGTACTTTATGGACGATTAAATATACCATCCGTTTACCAGTGCGACCAATCGTGAATTTTTAACAAACACCCGACTAACAATTATTTATTATTTTGACATTTTTAATATCATTATATTATGTATTTATGTACATTGATTTTATAAATAAGAATTAAAGACAGTTGTACTATTTTAAGACGATTAAAATAGTCATAATAAAGTATTTTTAACTTGTTTATTTACCAAACGTATGCGAAGTCAAAGTATACTATACTATTTTTAAATCCTTTGTCCATAAAAATAGTCATTCTATTATTATATTCTTTCTCTTCAACTTATTCGAGAAACATGTAACTCAATATTTTATTCATATAATAAAACATGTCTATAATTGAGTATTTAAACAAGTATATATATTTTAAACGTCAATTTCGTAAAGCTCTTTCTCGACTGATAAATTAATTACAATACTATAAAATATCTTTTACTGCAACTGCAATAAATGTTGGATATCCTGGAAGCTGTAGTAAAAGTTACTTGTAGGTGTACGCGACTGTACAACTACGTAAATACTGTACGATACAGCCGCGTACAGTCGCGTACAACGCCAATGCGTCCATTTCTCGTTATCAACATTCCTGTACGCTCTCCTTCATAACTCTGTCGATTCGCCGTGTTGGCGGATATAAAGCTGCTGACCACCTATAAATGTCACGCGTGCTACATCCGCAGAACCGTTTGAAAACACGAACTATTTACGTACACTCCGCATGCAATTTGCTGCATTTGCCCGGTAGTACTGTACACTGTATTATATGTGTACTGAACGTTATTACATTTTATTGGTTACAATAATAATTCCTCTAAAGAGATCCTTTTTAAGCGGCGCTTGACTGGAATTCGGGAAACCTTTATTGGCTTTTCCCGCGTCTGTGGCTCGTGGAATAGTGCCAACTTCACTCAAAGTGTCATTGAGTCCATCGCGGCATGGTTAAGTGGAGGGATTAGATATAAGACGTTACTCAGTTGTAGTTGAATGACTTACGTCGGCGTATCTCGCAAGTTGGAAGCAAGGAAAATGCTCTGAAATTTTTTTGTCAGTTGCGTTATTTTACTTTGTCAGTACAATATTAGGTACGTTTTAAATTGTTAATATTGACATAACCGTATGTAGACGCATCCCTTCTAGCATCCATCTATGATATATCAATATTCATTAAACATCAAATGTACTAAATTAGGGATTACATTAGTAGAAAACACGTTTTACATAGCGTGTCAATTATTTCTCTTCTCACAAAAAGAAATTCCTTTAACCTCTCTCTTGAACGTTTTGCTTAAGGTTGCAAAGAAAAATGAATAAACTAAAGCGGTAACGGCGTGTAAAGCTTAAAATTGAAAGGTGTTTTGCACAGAAAACTAAACCGCTGACAGTTTCCTTACAGCTCTTTGTAGACTATAAAATGTACGCCAGACGCAGGTGCGCTGAGTAAATCCTTGCTACTTATTGATCGTAAAGAAGCTCCTACGCGGTGTGCCGGCTGGAGACGGAACCGTCAACTGGCGGACAGTATGAGACTATCGACAGTTTGGCAAGAGTCCTCGACTGTGGAATTTCTCAAGTGACGTGGTTCGGCGATGAAATCGCTGCATCAAGTCAAGAGCACTTCCACATTTTGGTATCCAGGAAGATATGTTGCAGACTTACATGTTTCAATACTAAAAATTGATAGCTAGTGAACTATATAGTTGTAGTGACAACGAATTTATCTCTATCTATCTATCGATCTATCTATCTGTGTAGTATCTCTTATCTTAATAACCTTTTGACCAGTTGCAAAACGCGGGGCAAAAAAAAATCATAGAAGCTTGACAAGTTAACGTTTTTTTTTAAAAACTTGTATTCGACTCGGCTGACGCTTGTAAAATCGCAAAGCCGTGAGAAGTGGGGCTGGAAGGATCACCGGGTGTACTGATCCGCGAACAGGTCGCCGTCCATATGGGTCATGGGGTTCGTGTTACCGGGAACGGAATGAGGCGATCGTGAGAATGCTACGCTGATATTTATAATATCTGCTCATATAAGCAACATCTCCTGTTTATAATATGATATATATTATGATGCATTTGTCATAAAAATATACTAAGCTCATATAGAGATAAGTGCAATTTGGTAAATTTGTGGTTGAAATCTGTCAATGTCAAGTGTCGAGTTTTATATGTCGAGTGTTGAGACAAAACTACTCGACCGAGTTTAATGCGCATTTGGCAGAAAAAAGTCTTACTTGAAAAAGTGTAAATGTATGTTAAGTTTATGTTATTATTTCTCTTAACGTTAGTCAGTTACCTTGGCAGCGTAAACCGCAGTATACTCTAGTAGTTAGTAGGTTTCAAAACAAGGGATTCCAGTCCAAAGTGTGTCCAATGCATCAGTTATAGTTTAGTTTTCATTTAGTTTGTTGCAATTGCGGAATAAGAAATGGTATGGGAAACGGTAAATAAGTATATAGGCGTTGACACGTTTTAGGCAGACACGGGCCAGAATTAGTAACAGTAGAGTCGACCCAACGTAACGTCCCGCCTTATTTGCTTACACTTAAATCATGATCAAACATAATTTCGTTTTCGTAAGCTAATTTAAAAATAGTTGATCACAATATTTTAAAACATTCATATTGTAACGCCTATTACTTGCAGGGGAAGGCAGAGATTGCAGATTTCCATTTGCTACGGTCTTGGCATACTTTCTTTTAATAAGAATAATTAATAAAAAGAATCATTTTTATTACATGCAACCACACCTCTGCTAAATGCTGTTTCTACTCTACTTTTTTGTTTACAACTTTATACTACAAATAATGACGGGTATAAAGCTTTAAAAAATGGTAGAAAGTAAAATGTTTTATCGGAGGTACATTTTACAACCTGAGCGGGATGATGTGAATTTGCCTTTATAGTCGACCAAAGACGCGGAGGTAATCGAAAATTTACAACACAGTATTAGGGCTCTTAAGTGTGGTGGAAGAATCTGGGAGATTGCTATGTGAAGTGATCCGCAAACAAGTCCATATGGGTCTCCGGTGCTTACCGGCGCCTCGGCAGCTGCAGCCGTGAGAATGTTGTGCTCGTGTTATGAATAAAAAACGTTCAGCCCGTTCCCACCTTTGAGATAATCAAGGGGTGAAAATCAAGTCTTGTAATAGGATGTTACTATGACTACTACTTTGAAGCGTGATATATGAAAAAGCGGTTTTCAGTATTAAAATTAAATTATTATATACAATGAAGACATTTTGTCATGGTTAAATATGCTTTAATTATTGTTATATGTTTTAAAATTATTTTTCTTATAATGTTAATGATCTATCGAAATTAGTACAATACATAGATAATTAAAAATACCTTTACTTTAATATAGTTAACTATTTGGTACTCTATGGTCTCTGCTTACTCTGCAAGAAAACTGGCATGACGATATAATAATGACAATAATTATTATTCGTAATGATATCGTGGGAAATTTTTCAAAATATTTCATAAGTATAAATCGTTTTTTTTATAACAAAGAACAATATTCAATTATACTGAAACACAAATATCCCGACTTCAACGTTATTTATAAGGCAACATCTATAAAAATCATAACAAACAAGGCAGAACGGTATTTCATGCAAGAAATAAAAAAGAGATTCCCATTAATTAAAAATTTAATATTTCGACTATAAATTATGTTAGCGAGGTTTTTAAATATAAAACGGAACATTCATTTGCACTGAGCAGAATGAATGGAATATAAAACCGTTTAGTATCCGACAACTCTCAGCGGCTGAGCTTGAGGCTTTTAATTAACTATTATACATAATTAACAACCTTATGAGACGGTAATAAAGACACTTCATTTATTTCAAATAAAAGTTGTATAATAATTAATGTCCGGGGACATGTCTACGCGCAGTCATTCGATCTCGGGCTAAGCACTCTGTTCTGTAACTAGAGAGCAGATACAAATATAATATCAATCATTATTTTGTTACTATTATATGTCATCACCATATGCCTACCACTACGGTGGATTACAGGCGTGATATTATGTTATTACTCACTTTCCGTCCGGTGTGTACATGTACAATATATACGTACATATGCATATATAGGCAACGGTGACTTTACCATCAGAGGTGCCATCTTCCATTTAATATAAAATTATAAATAAATGTGAATATCTCAAATAGTTATATTTATTCATTTACTCTTTATGACACGCCATAAGCAGGCATAACAAATCGCGAACTTCTCAACTCTGCCCCTTCACGTAGGTGGACTGACGATATACGTAATATGGCTGGCAGTGGTTGGATGCGAAGAGCTGAAGATCGAGCTCAGTGGCGTGCCATTGGAGAGGCCTATGTCCAGTAGTGGACGGAAGTAGGCTGATAATGACGATGATGATGATGATAGTACGTAGTAAATGTCAATGAATTTCCTCACAGATAATTTATTTACTGCTATAGCTTAATTTGTGGCGAAGTCAATTATATCAATGATCTGTTACGGAGTTTTTTGATTGTTTTCATAATGAAATTACTGAATAATAAAAAACCTAATATCACGCCTGTAATCCCCGACAAGGTAGGCAAAGGAGTTAGTAGTGTACTAAACAGTATCCAAGTCTATTTTGTTAAGATTTTCATAGGTCGTCATTTATCATTACAACATGAAAACAAACTAAATAATTAATAACTATTCTTTCAATAACAAAGCAGAAGATGAATATCAATCTTAGTGACCTACCATTGTAAGATTGCAAATGTAACCAGAAGGGTAGTATTTCAAAATAGCCCCTATTATTCTGTGAGCCTTAACTCTATTGACACTGCTTTAGTTGTTCAGAATAGTTGAAAAGAGGTCTTTTTAAATTTTAATTAAAATCCATACCGATGCCGGTTTTAATTTCCGTTCAGCGGGAAAATTTGTGTGACGGTCAAAATTCAACCCTAGAACTTTTATAAACTTCAAAGCGAAAGTATTTTCACATTAACTCTTTTTAGTGTAGGAAGCAGGGATAGTTAAGTGGTTTAAAAATTATCTTCCAGCTCCGGCAGACCTGATTACAAATCCTAAGGTACACCTCTTGATAAAATTCTGTGCATTTTAAAAGGTAACATCATGCGGAAATCAGCAGATCTTTGAGTTATTCTGTCGTTAATATTTGTCTGATAATAGCAATTCATGTTAATATTTTGCCGTTAGCATCTAAAAAAGACAATGGGGTTGAATATTTTGGCCAAGTATACAAGCTAATTATCCCATTGTTGACAACACACGTTGAAGAAACAAGTAACACAACCACTTGACAGATGTTTTTAATTCTAAATATACTGGACAAAGTATACCGGAAGTTTATTTATCATTTTCATGTTAAACTGTTTCGTGAGTGCTGGAAATCATGATTAAATTGTGTATGTATTCGGATCGCCGTACCTAGGGTAGGTCCAAAACTGCATATGATTTTACCCAGTACGTAATTTAATCATCAATCTCAATTGGTTGTTTTTGACAAAATTGTTGAAGCACGACTATAATTAATAATTTTATCGTGGAATAATATAATTAATAATTCTATTACTTACATATAAACAAGGTGAATTAATATTTACGTACACATAATTATATATCCTCACTGTTTACGTAGACAAGCCTTATAATCCATTTCCGGTTCGAATATTTTATTAAGCTGGCCTTAAATTTACCTACATAGTGATGTTACCTGCAAAGCTGATACCGACTGGCAGCATTCCCAGGAGAGCGACCGCAAGCCGGGCTTTATTAGACCAACCCGAGGGAGTAAGGCATGTAAAGATTTGTAAGTCATCAGGGCAAGGCCCGTAAAATTGTAACGGTTAGGGTGAAATTTGTCTTGGATGCTTAATCAATTTCAGTACTTGGTAAATTTTGAAATTTTTGTGCAATATCTCCTAGTTCGGGTGTTTTCATTTTTCCCAACACTTTGATATTGCTATAACGTAATGTTTGTTTTATTATATTACCTAGAAATAATGTTTCTCAAAGTGCCCAGAACCCTAACAGATCAACTGCGAGAAACAAGTACTTTATTCAAAACGAACGCTTATCATCAAGCCTAATGTCTAGAACTTAGATATTTTTCTTGGATGGATTGAGCTCTAATACTCTGTGTTTATCTTCTTCCATTCCATTTGCTTAAATTATTTGTAGTAAGAAGTTTACATTTTTGTAATATCCAAACATCACTATTCGGGCGTCTGGAGCAAATATTTTGGAATAGTACCTACTCGTAAGTTCACATTACGATTGAAGGGTCGCGTAACAAATTCTGAGAAATGGACTCCGTGTGAAAGCGCCGATATATTTAACCTAGTGCCTACGCCTGGTGTTTATAGGCGTCATGATATTTATTCGGGGATAATATAATTCTTAGGTCCTGATATTACCATATATATTCAGTAAATACCTATATCTTAAATATTAATAGATAATTTTGTTTGATTGTGTGAAAGCCATCGCCAAATACATAAGCGCATAAGCACACACATACGTTAACGCACATGTGCATGGATACGGTCACTCACACGCGCACAGACATGCGCAATTACACCGGCACATCTGCAGATGCGCACAAATGAAATACTAGTAAATAATACGCCTAGCAACAGTAATAAATAATAAATAAATTTGTTATACCGATACATATCCATATAGATAGCAATGAACCCCTAAAACTATTACTTAATTTTTTTACTTTTCTCTTTTCCTCAACATGCTAACTTAAAAGCCAATGTGACAAATGGGTTAAAATATTTAAAGAGAATAAATAATATAATGGCATGAATAATAAAATGATTTATCCTTTTGGAAGAATGACATTATATTCATGTACTGATTCAAATGTGAAACCTTCATTTCAATATTCAATCTCAAAATCAAATTGAGACAAATTATTGTTTTTAAAAGGTTCACGCACCGCGTAATAATGCGTGTTGTGTGTGCGCGGTAGACTGTGAAAAAGAAACCGATGGAAAAAACTCTCAGCACTTTTTAACAAAGTGTCAAACGTTACATTAGACATTTTTTTAACAGAATGATTTTGACACGAGACTGGGCATATCCAAGACGGCTGGTATGTCAATAAAATGCCGCACTCAGCTGCTCGGAGTCTCATTTTTATAGACTCAAAATTCTCAAACAAGGAATGTAGAAATACCTAATAGATATAACAAATTTTATTCACAAAATTAATACCGTTTTAATAACGTTTTTACATTACCGTTAACCACACTAATGAAATTAACTAGAAGTCTTCAACCTCACTAAAAAAGTTACCATTCTTCGTAACCATTTCCCCTTACCTTATGGAAAGGAAAAATTGTTTAGGAATAAAACAATCGGAGAAACAGAAACTAGCTTTTGTTTCTTTCTTATATTATCTTTCAAACAGCATGAGTTTCTGGCGTGTTCATAGTGAATGCTTTGAATATGATACCAGTGGACAATTCTTTTTTATGTTCATTTTGAGTAGTTTCTCTACTTTTTTCTCGTTCTAAATTTTTTTAATCTTATAAATGTTGATTCATTTTGTTATTGTTATTAACACCTTATCTAAACTCTTAATAGATTGCGTTATTCGTCGTTCACTGCTTCTACACTTCAATTTCATAAAAACAATTCCCTTTATATCCCTTTAGATATATCGCATTATCTAATCATGTCATTACATCATCGTGGGCCCTTTTAGTGTCAAAACTCGCAACCATGTAATACCTCCTTTCCCGTCCGAAAGATGTCTGATTCACAGGCATGACACGTCCGCTGATAGGATTATAATGAATAATAATCTGCATTATGGTGCTTTCACGTTTTTACGTTCTTCGGTTTAGACCGATAAGAGAGGACGTGTTATTTTTTGCTTACATTAGTGGGGCTAGAAGTTGACCAATGAATTTATTTGTTTCCATTGTATTTAAATAACCTACATGTTTCGCATGCTAATGTGTTTGTACAAAACACAAAAGTTTCAATACGGAACGTGAAGGTATCATCACTGTATTGCAGAAAAGGAACTAGTAATAATTCGTTTACCATTTGTCTGTCTACTGTTTAACTTTGACCTTTGATGACCCTTGTTTTTGATTCCATTTATTTTTAAAAATGTCAAATTATTGTCCATTTTCTGCAATGATTAATTTCACTAGAGAAAATCACGCAAATTCGTCTTTCAAATTCAAATTTTTTTTTCGGCTTTCTATGTCAATTTGATTTAACTCGCCCTTTAACTATGCCGTTACGTCTTCAAAGGTCCTTTGCCGTTAGAACGGGAAATCACGTAATTGCTACATTTCCACCAAAGTGTGTCTGTTCGTGTACGCACATCACGTCTGCTGATAGGATTATAATGGTTAACAATCTGGATTATGGTACTTTCAAGTTTTTGTGGTTTTCAGTTTTTACCGTTCTGTAGCGGGAAGTATGATTAACGGTTGAGTTACTTTCAAAGCCAAAATTATAATTTTTTGTGTTTTATTAAACAGGAGATTTTGTTATTAATCGCTATATTTACGCTTTAGAGTGTACAGTCAAACTAACAATAGTAGACAAAGGATTATGCTCTTTCAACCATCTGATATCTGCCTGTTTCGGTTGGAAATGAATAGATTTGATTTAACAATAGATTTCCGCGTAGCAATCCTAATACTGCTAAAATTTAATCCACAATGACTGTGCGGGAGATTACTCTCGCAAATATAGCTGTTGTTGTCAAGGAGTACACACATGCATCGGACATTCATACTAGTTCTTAAAAGACGTAAGATCATATAATATGTTACTTGCTAATGCTGTAATGTATAAGAATGGTCCAGTTTGCTTGACTTCGTTGTTTGAGCTATGATTGTAAGTGTATCATCAATCTAGCTCGACATATGTCCATCTGTTTGTTTGTTACATCGACGTGTGCTCGGTCATCCATCTCTGTCGTGTCTCCTGTCCGTCTGTAGAGTGTGAACTGGTGTTCCAAGATTGCGCTACATTTTTAAATGTGTGCTTGTGTCTTCTTAGATACGTTCTGTAACAAATACCTTATCAAATTCCTTTTTTCGTCATTGAGATTAGATTCGAAACGAAGTTATACATTTCAAACTCTTTGAAGGATTTATGGAATACCTCTCATTTGTTTATATTTGTATATTGTGTTGTATCTTATGTATCTTTGTATGTAAGGAGAAGAACTGAAATAGCTTTTTGCAATTAAACAGCATTACCGAATCTTACTGGAAATTAGCATTTAGAAACTTGATTAAATGTAACGGTCAAATTATTGATTGATATAGTGTGGGAAAACGAAATACATCCACTTTAAATTCAAAATAAGACACGCACCCTTTCTATAGTGCATACGAAATCATTGCAATGGTGATTGTGATTCATATTTGATAACATCTAAAGTTGTATTCTACTTTCAGTTCAAATCTGATATAAAACTTGCAGAAACACGTAAATTTTGACACGACACGATTTCTTAATGTTCATTAATCTGGAACGTTGAAATCCAATTAGCGGGAAATATTAAAACGAGTGCACAGACATCAGATGAAATAGATAAAAGTTATAATTTTGATACAGGTGACGCGTCATTAATTGAAATGTACACACGCCATTATGGTAGAAGCACAAGAGATAGAAACATTTTTTAAACTAAACATATATGTATATGTTATGAAGAAAGTACATTGTGAATGCAACGCAGACATCAAACAGTTTTCACGTAAACTTCGGAGAATATACTCACATATAACTTTTGCAGTTCTCCAGTAAAATGCAGATAGAGCGAAGTTCGAATTTTCTTACCCAACACGCGCAAAGTTTACTACCGGGAAGAACCAGGAAATGGATAAACGAAACGTCTTTGGACGGAACGAACTCATACGGGGCAGAGAGCAACATTTTAACACAAGAACTTTTTATGTGATTTTAGAAATTTGTGCGACGTTCAGTGCGTCTTGTGACGTACTAAGAAATTCTATACTTACGTCATCGAAATCAGTACATAATAAACTTGGATCTTAATGTGAATCGTATATTGTATACCACACTATAGTTTCCAATATAACAGTTGGATGATATTACTGTTTAAAATGGTTATTTAAAAACGCATTAGTTCCCGAAACTTAATTTGCGTCAACTTGATTTTTACTTTCACTAAGTGTATGATGAAATAAAAGTTTTAAATTTAAATTTCTTATTACTCTATTACCCTTAAAAAGGCACCGCACTTCTATACAATAACTTAGTGTCGCGTTGACGTAAGGAATGTGAAAGATGATCTCAAACGCTGAGCTCGGCTGAACTAAGTACTCATATAGTCTGTTCAGCAAAATTGTCTCTAAATTTTTAAGCTTAGTATTCACATAAATTTAGATTATGTTAAGAAATTCATAGTCGAGTGCGCTTATGCTAATGTGACAAGATAGCTTGGAGGGTCAGTCTCACTAGTCTGGGGAGGTGGGGGGCAGATAGAACAAGTGCACTGGACTTTAAAAAAATCACGAGATTCATATTAAGTATGAAAAAAAAAATTCAATTTAAAAAAATATTTTAAACAATATAATGAAAACTGGAAAGTCAACGAGTTGTTAAGCAAATAGATATGAGTACATACTTGCATTTTCAAATTCTCAGAAAAATCGGTCAATTATCAAGGCATTTCTATGATATCCTCAAACTCTTTACTATAACAGCTTTAATATATGATAAATTATCATCAAGTGATAGAAATAATAAATATTAATTATGTGCATGTGAAAATTTCACGTAGAACCTATTCTCATTACGAAATTGTCGTAAAAACATTTAATGACTAATATACAAAAGCATATTCGGAATTGTGTTTGTTTGTAACTGCTATAAACCTGGTTACGACGACTTTAAACGTAAGAAATCAGTTTGTGCGGTACACTCGCTTGTTGCAGTGTGTATAGCCGTTTACGGGTTCCTTTGTTTAAGTGTTGTGAGCTCGGCGAGTACTTTGAACGAGCGAGGCTGTATTTTCGCAAGTAATTCCAGTCTTGATTAAAATATTTTATGAGCAGTACACCGCTCGTCACCGCCTCGCAGCCTTTTGTTCTTCCAAATTCGACATTTAGATAAATTGAGGCCTGTATTTACGCAGCGCAGAGTTGAGTCGTTATAAACTAATGGATGCTAGGTGCTTAGAAGGAACAATAGGCCTAAACAACGCCTAAGTGTCTTCTATCAAATCTCAACCATTTGTACTAATGTTTTATGTAATGTTTTTTGGTTTAGCGTTTTTTTATTTGTTCAAATTGTGGCGTTCTAGACCACAAATTTTGTTGTACAGTAGTATGAAATCTGTTTCATTCCTTATTAAGAAATGGGACAGTACATCACTTACATTCGGACGCTTAATTCTGCAAGAATTTGAGGAAAGGCAATTTATTATTTTTAGGAAATTGGTGTATAATTTGTATTTTATCACATTATTATTTTCATGATTGCACATATTATACATTAAATTCGAAAAAAAAGTATGTCACTCATTACTTTTACCATTTTATTTCAATGAACTATTTCGGCCAAACATCGATTGCACCAAAAATTTTACGCATAGTCGTAAATTCGTGGGTCACTTGGCTATAAATTGAATCACGTTTCGCGTCAACAAGCAAAGCCTGCGCCCACAATTCAGTTAAGTCAGCGGACCTGATGTACAGTCGCAATAAACACAATATATGGTACATCCGATAGGCAAAAGCGAGGTGGTGCAACTCACCCGCACGTCCTCGCTTGATGATGGAAAAAAAAATGGCCACTCTTGCACTCGTATGTGCTAGTGTAGCTTCTTGATGTCCAACGATTAATTTTAGTACAAATTGCACATTAATATCATCATCATCATCATCAGCCTATCTCACTCCACTGCTGGTCATAGGCCTCCCCCAATGAGCGCCATCGCGCCCTGTCCTCGCCTTGTTGCATCTAGCATCTGCCTGCAGTCTTTGACAAAAAGGCGCATTTGCACATTAATATATAATGTCTTAATACATTTTGTAAACATTTTGTGGCGTTTCCGAACGCAACTGAATTGTTAGCGTTTCCGAACGCAACTAAAAAAACACTTCTGTCATGGCCGTGCA
>DWFV01000331.1:0-15159 GCA_018246775.1 Parelbella machaon machaon
TCTACTCGTAAAGAAATTTCCTCTAATAGCCTACCTCTATTCAAAGATGATTGATTGTTTCACAGGGACCATTTTCGTATAACACATTGCGTCACTTAGGACCTTTTAGAATTATTGCTTCGTTTTTAAACCCGTGTAAAATATAACATAATTATGAGTCCTCAGAGGCCTGAATGTAAAAATAGAAGTTGATTATATTTAGTATTTCAATTATGGCAACACATAATGTGAGCGTAAACGGATACGAACTTTAAATTAAAAATTTTGGTTTTAAAACTTTCTCAGTGGCTGAGAATAAAACGAAATTAGCAATCGTTTCCACAAGCTTACATAAAGTAATATAACGATTATGTTTAAAGAGCAACAAATTCAATGGAACTCTTGTTACCACACCGTTTGTTTGACAGTAAATAATATTAAAGAGAAATTTACTGTGCCGATTATGCCTCTACTAAATAATATAGTTAATGAATTATATAAAACATAAGTACTGAAAAATTTAAACTATTATTTCAGTAGTACATTATTATAAGAGACGTTGTACTTAGCAAACAAATTAGTGGTAACACGGGCGCAGACCGAGACGTAGATAGCCTAGATACCTATATACGCAACTCGAAGTACCTTAGCGTATTTCGATCTATGTACTTTTATTTAGTTTTTACGAGTATATCTGCCCTTTGTGTATCCCACTGCACACATACATTACATAATTGAACAAATCGTCTAAATACAAAAAAGATTCCACCCATTCACAGCTTGAATTTAAGAGACAATTTTTTATTAAACAATTGCAATTTCACGTATTTCCTACATAATAAAATTTTGCAATCAAATGCGACGTTATCGACAAATCTCCTTAATGATTACTATCCATTGATGGGGATAATGTAGCAGAGATACTCACAATCAGTGTAGCATGTCATGTACGATCCTTGTATAATCCGTGTGTGAGCGTAAGTGGTACGAGCAGCTATCCTAACTAAACTTACAAGCGTTCGAGTGGTGCTAGAGCCATGCAAGTTGTGACATGATTCGCCTACTTTAGCATACATACACACAACAGTGTAGACGCTCTGGAGGGATGTGAAAATGAGATTGGCGAGGTATGATGTATGTATTGCTTACGTTCAATTATCTTTGACGTTGTGCTTGCAATATTTTTTTGTAAACAGTTAACGATTACTAACGATTTTTTTAAACCCCATTCGACGCTCCAATCAATTAAAAATTTTCTTACAATACAGTAGAGAAATCAACTTGGCACATGCGAGGATTGAGCTTTCCCTCCCACTGTAGGACTCCGCCTACGAACACCTAAGGTGTGAATAGTATCTAAGCTATCGTTTTAAATAAAAGTTAAACAAAAAATGTAAAATGTAATAAAATGAAAGAAATGATCTTTATACAGTTCGTACCTTGAGTTTACACTGTCATACCGAGGTGCCTAGTCAATTTATGCCGGTTATACTTACGAGCATGTTGAGATCGGTGTCGGAGCAGGGGGCGGCCGCGCACTCGCAGAGCGCTCCGCCTGTGCGCTCAGTACACACCGCACCGAAGTAACAAGATAAGTCTGCACACGATTCTGCTATTCCACCTATTTCAGCTGTAAAGATACCCTATAATATTATCACATTTAACATCGAGTGCACATTCTTAAACATTTTCGTAATTTTGGCAGTTTAAAAATAAATATGGTTGAATAGCGATTCTACAAACCAGAAGGCAAACTTTCCCAATGAAAAGGATTTTTGTGTACGTCACATTTCTGATAATGTCCATATAAAGAAACGACATAAAGCAAAATATAGTTAATATCTGTACAGCAACGTCATTTAAAGATTCGATAGAAACGTTCGTAAATAGTTTCCATATAATGATTCACAGAGCTATTAACAACACATTTCAAAAATTAATTCATTTGAACAGTATTTGGAAAATTTTCAATCTATGTTATATGCTTAATTCACTTACGTACGTATATAAGACCATTTTACACTACGAACCCAATACCTACGTGATATCCAGCTAGCCTCATCTCCCATAAATTATAGTTAGTGATCTTGCTCCAGTAATTGTTATTCATGTGTGTTACGCAAGTCGTAGCAACAATATACATCGACATTTACGAATTAGGATTTATTTCAAGTTTGGATTTACGTTACGAGGAAGTCTGGATAACTTATGTAAACTCTATCGCATCCTACGGTCATATTCCAGGTCGGTACCATTTAAGATGAGATTAAAAGATACTATTAATGCATTTAAAGGTAATCCTAATTGCAAGTTAATCCAAGGAAGATACTCTAGCAGACAAATCGATAAGACCACGTAGCGGTGCCAACTGCGAGTAACAAATACTTGCCGCATTGCCTTGTGTCTACCCCGCAATAAACGCGGAACAAAATGCTATTTAAGCACGTAAAGAGGATGGAGTGGGAGGGAGAAGGGGTAGAAGCAGGGAAGTGAAAAATATTTCCTAATTTGTTGTTTTTTACACACTTATTATAAACTGTTCTGTAATTACAGCTGTGATAACAAAGACATTTGCATTGTTGCAACCTTATTATTGTCACCAGTTTCTTCCAACGTACAGGTAAATATTTTCCAACAATAATGTTTATTTTATTTCTGTAAATTGCTTATACTGTTCTCCACGGGTGGAATTGTGGAGATTTCCACTAATTATTAAGTTCACGTTTTGTTATGCTTGTTTACAAATACGAATAATATTGTTATTTTATTCATGTCATAATTTATTTTGCTTGTTTTATTTTTTAAACCTTTGACATTTTGTGTTCTCTAAACAGACGACTCTATCCACTTATAAGAGTAAAATTTCAAAAGCAAATATTTTAATATTTTATTACTACTCACGATCAGAGCATCCGTTTGGCCCTAACCGTCTCCTGTGGTCAGCGCACACGGTACATTTCTGTCCTTGCACACCGGCCTTGCAGACACACCGGCCGGTCATTTGTTCGCAATCCTCCCTCACCGACCCAAAAGCTGAACATCCGCAGGCTAAAAAGAATTTAACATCAATTTATACATCCATAAAACACTAATTAAAAAAATGGTTGGTTAGTGTTTTAATTTAGAAAAGTTATTCTAAAGAAAATCTGTCCATATTGAAACTGTGAAATACAGTTAGACTATTTGAATTTGAATTAAAACAAATATACTGCATACATATGTAAATAGATTGCAATGTATAAAAAGTTCGGAAATTTAATAGCAGTGATATCAAATAGCTACATTTTTGGACATGTACACTGTAACCCTCTATTTTAAGTCAAGCATTTCATTGAACCTGCATTAAAGTAAATACTCTACATATGTATGTACATACATATTGTGTACTGATTGTAGTACACACACTATCAAAGCGATATAGCTGATTCTACAGAGCTTGCAAAGTTAATAACAGTAAGAGCTAATTGATATTCTATGTACGTACGGATACAGCCGGTGTGTCCCGAGCCGATGCGGGGCAGGCCCCAGTAGCCGGGCTCGCATCTGTCGCACTTGAGGCCCCCGACGCCCGGCCGGCACACGCACTGCCCGCTGTCATCGCATCTGTCCGACACCGAGCCCAATCGATTGCAGCCGCAAGACGAACCCGTAATCGGACATCCTTCCTCATGCGGACCACTCGCTGCTGTAGACCCGTCCGAGCAACACCCGAACGATGTCTCCAAGCAGTGCGGGTTTTTCCTCTCGTCCAGTTGCTTGCTATCATCTAAAATAGATGCTTTCATGAGGAAATTGCATGCATGTGCACCGTCGGCGAATAAAGTTGGGAATTTTATTCGCCGATACGAAACGTTTTATGGGTTAGGAACAAAGGAGGCGCAACGGCAACGGGTAGCGTGATTGTATCCAATTTGCCCGCGCCGCCTTGTGCTTCAATATCGTCACTTACAAATCATAGGTCACGAGCTGTATTTCCGAATCGAGTATTTTACTAACACTGTGCTATAAACTATCGTTTAGTAAATATTAGCACAAATAAAAATAAAATGCCCATGTTGGATAGAAAACATGTTGTTATTCGAGCGAAGTGTCGAATCGGTAATTGAATTTTTACAACTTGTCTCTTCAATATTCATAATTCGATATAACCTTGTATTCCTTAACAAAGGGGAAGTAATTGACAAACAACATTTCGAAGCCAGCAAGCTGTAAATGAATTGAAATACATTTTTAATTTGGAGTTGACAAAAGAGTCGAAAAACTTTACAAGATGTCTTTGACGTTGCTTTGGAACAATTCTTTTTTTGTTTTGGGGTTGTTTACGTATAAATAAGAATTCACGTTTTTGGCAAAACTTACTTTTGGGACAACATCGTGCCGCAGTCAATGTTATGTGACAGTAACTGCCCGTCGGACAGTCTTGACGATGCGGTCCGTTCCCGCAGTCTATTTCGAGACCCGTAGACATATCAATCATGGCTTTGTTGTTACCGCAAGGCCTGACCTCCATACCTGCGTTCCGAATAATTAATTAACCGTACCGTATATGTTAACCTTGTTTCAGGAGTTCGTGATATAGGTAGTTTAGTTGCTAATACGCCGAAGTCATGCACGAGAAAGTTAGTAATTCTATCTATACATTTGAAAGACAACCGACCTTTACATAGGTCCAAGGGCCTCAACCGAAGCTCCAGTTGTTTGTGACAGCCCTCTTTTCGCATCGCACACAAGCTTGGGTAAAGTCGGAAGTCGGAGGCACACACTGGGAAGTATTCGTCGTCAGCCGGACATTCGAAGAGACAAGAGCAACGAGGGTACCCATCAGCGCCAACCTCACAGCTGGCGTCGAAATCGCAGCGAATGTCGCGACAGGCTGAGGGATTCGCCGTGCCGCCTTCATCGGTCGCTCCCAATATATCCGTGGAGCCCTCCTCCATCTCCGTTGTAGTCATCGCGGTCGTAGCTACCCACGCCCACCCAAATATTTACATGTTAGTCAAGCTATAAAGCGGAAAGTTTGTTAATTGGTCAGAGATGGGTCGCTTTATGGAAATTACAGCTAACGGCTTTTATGACGGTCCCATAGTACATATGTTGTGTGTTGTCCATACTTTATGGGAAGCTACAGGTAAATTATCAGTAATAATTGTTTAGTTATTAAGGTAATGAATAAAAGTAGCAGATGGTCCACATACATAAATATTTTATATTAGTTAGGTATTACGAATAAATACATATTCACCTTTGCGAAGAGAAAAAGAGAGAAAAGGGAAAATATTATATACTATAGACATGTTAGTGAGTAGATTAGTAAATAAAACTGAAAATATGTACGCACTCATAGCAATCGGAGGAACGACTGCGAGCCGATCTTTGCAGTCCCCGTAGAATATGACGTGTAGAGTCGCTGGTGGAGGCAGCCGGCAGGCCGCCTTCTGCAGTTCACACTCGTTGGTGAACGTTTGCATAGTACTGCCGCAAACTGGCTCCCGGGGCGCACCCGAGCAGTCGGTGGGACAGGCGCACTCTCCAGCCACGCAGTGTGCTCCATACGAGCATTGAACGTTTTCACACAGCGCTGTTCAAATTATATCACGTTAAAACCACAAATCACTTGGAACTGTGAAGAGCTATTTCTCATTTTTGTATTCTCTCCATTCACTCAATCAGTTAACGCTGTTCGTTTGATGGTGAAAAGTTTAACGCATAAAATGCAAAGTTGGTACAGTTTCCTACTAAATTTGAGAAACACTACCTCTAAATGATCCATTTGAATCCTTTTGAGTACTTCAGACGCTTAAAAAGCGCTCGCTGTACTTATTCGAAGACGTAAATTGAAATTTATTCGAGTGAAAGCGAATAAACGTAGTGTTTAAACGTTTACAAACGGAAATAAAATCGCCATCCGTCGCCTGCAGCAGCAATGCACCAACCCCACAAATTCCTATTGCGCTCAACATATTATTTAGCATTTCTATTTTCCACGAGAGACGCGAGAAGACATCCGTGAAAATTTAATAACGATTGTTTACCGTCTGGGGCAAAATGAAAGCCTCGAGCTCGCTCGATTACTAACTGACCCGACGAATCAAATCATTTTCGATAAATGAAAAATGTAATATTTCATTAAACGACAAAGTTATATAGAATGTGTAGGTACATCGCTAATGAAATAATTAGGTCATATATTTATGATTCTGTCTGTATTTCATAGAATGTCATACCGAGTTAGGATAACTAAATTGTCACTGTGTCTGTCTATCGGTTTGTTATTGACAAACTACTGTGACATAGTCTGTCTATAATCAGAGTAGTCTGTCCATTTGAAATGTTATTAGCAAGCGCTGTATTGCGGCTGAAATTTCCAGAACATGTATTATATTAAGTTAATGAAATTTCAAAAGAGTAGCTTTGACTAAGATAAATGGTTTACACATTTCTCTTCCAGACACGTTTGTGAATGGTTTTGATAAAGTGATCTCTAAATTTCAAACGTATTCGTACTGTATTATTATAAATATTATTTAAATATAAAACGCTTCTGTTTCTTTCATAGTAATCTGTCTTTTACCTACGCTGTCTAAATTATATATGCACCTATATATTTACGGTAATAGACTATGTACGTATGTGTTCATTTAGGGTTAAAAATTTAAGAAAAAGTTACGTAATCATAAAATATGTATATCACAATAACGTTATGATTTACTTGTTCAATTACATTATATACAATCTAATAAGTTTCCATGTTTCCAATGTACGTTTGATTACGTTTCCCTTTATCGATTCAATCAATAATACATTTCACCCCGTAACCTTTCAAGTTGCTATTACCATTTATTAATAGGGAAGTCGGACACTTATTACTGACACGAAAGAGCTGTAAACAATGTCATGTTTTAATATTTTAGTAATGGAACAGACATCGCCGTGAAGCTATATCGGTAAATATGGCACGTAAGTGGTCACTTATATTGGATATGAACTTCGAATTATACATGAGCTACAAATGTCACATTTCATTGTACCTATATCCTTTATGCAAATTCATACGCATTTATCAAAAAAACAATGGAAACTTAAATATTTGCATTTAAATAATAATATAAACAATGCTATAAATAACGGTACAGTCCTGAGCGATTGTGGAATAGTTTATGGAAATGATATAAATGAAAAAAAAAAAAAACCTAACATCGCTCCCGTAATCACCGAAGGGATCGGCAGATATGAATGGTTACTTTTATTAACAACACGATTGAAACTAAAAATATTTGTAATTTTCATGGACTTTTTGTTATCTGAAAAAAAAACTTATAAATGGGCTTTAAGTTCATTATTTATAATTAGAACACACACAAATTTGCAAGAATATCATGCAATCTAATAACCGCAGAAATAAACATTGGTAAGTAATTATATAAAACAGAACATTTCAAGTAATATATTAAATATTTCAACAAAAAGTAAACAAACAAGACCAAGTGAGTCATTTTATAGCAGCCGATCATATACAGCGGGCATTTGAGGAGTATATATGTAGTAAACAATGCTCAGAAAGAAAGAAGTGGAGAACGGAAAAGTTTGGAACTTTCTGGAATACATAACTCGTATGAAATTGCCGGATCTTCCAAGAAGTTACAAATCACGTACAAATAAACCGGGAGGCATAAACGTGGAGACAAACACCAATACAAGTTTGTACGAGACGAATTATGTCCTTTTTGTTCGCCGTTTAGTTAGAAAAAGTTACTTTAACTGTCATATGTACGTATGTAGGTATATATAGCAAGGGTAGAATGGTCTTTTCTTAGGCATACGTGCTCCGTTTTAGGACGCAACTGCGCTTTCCACTAGGCGACATCGCGACCAAAGGCTCGCCACGTATGATAAAAAAATGTCGAATTCTTGCATTATTGGATTAAGATTTATATTGTAGAAAATCAACAAGGAAACTCCCATATTTATCATTATTATTATTATTTTATTAATCGATGTAATCGTAAAAAATAACTGTTAAAATATTCCGCTGCTTAAACAATACTTACGTGTAAATATGAGAAAAAATAAATTAACCACATATAAAGAGATATACCTACATGTATATCTCTTTATATGTGTATATACAGTGTACTACACTCGTCTGTCTACCTCTTCGGGGATTACAGGCGGGATGTTACGTTTTAAAGAGGTATTTGTAAGTGTAATTACCAATTTCACTTTTGTAACCATGATTAAGGTAAACAGTAAAAGTGACAAGATCTTTGACATTTGTGCACTATAAGAATAAACAATCAATCTAAGCAATAAATCTGTAAACGCAAAGAAAATAAAAAGCCAGATCAATAACAACCGTCAAGTCACACATGGTGGCCGTAAAACTAAGGCTATTAACTGCAAGTTAATCTTCGTACACGCTCCTTTGTGTGGCGTTCCCCTAATTAAACTGATGGGTAGTAATTAAAATCTTGGCCACCCACCCCTATTGGTACAAAGGCGTATTGTTAGACGACCTCGTTCATATAATTCTTAGGAAATTATAATTCATACCTGGACGTGAACCTTTTCATCGCCGGTATTCGATATCGGTTTGATTTTCGCGTTCCAACGAGCGGAATGGTTTTTTTTTCGCATTTCACTGTAATATTCGTTGTACCGGCTAATCATTCGTATTTTATATTGCAAGTGATACTGCAGATTACACTGTAATTTGTACATTTTGTAATATTCCACGGATTAAAATGTTTGTTACGCAATTAACTCATTATTCGAAATATTTGATAATACGATTTTAAACAAAATGGATCGTTTATTTATTCTTTTGAAAAAAAATATCACAGTTTGATTTTATATCAACTGTTATATTATGTAATTTGAATATTTTTTTGGTTTGAATATGTTTTGGTTATCTATCTTTGATTCAATTATACAGCTATAGCTATAATATAATAATACTCTGCAAATAATTATTATTATATTTCGTAAATATTTATACATTTACCCGCTCAATTTTGACAAATAATATATAAAAAAACCACTTCGCGTTAAACACGGTAATGTAGAAAAACTACGGTATAGATAAGAAATCGAGTGATAACGTTGAGAAAAGCGGGTGAAGTTTTTCCGAGGGTATCGTGCAGCGGAGCTGTTAGCGGCTAATAGTGTAATATCCCAAAGCGAATGTAATTATTTCAGTAAAATGATCCGGACTGCACTAATTAGTTAGAAACGTTGTGGCCAAACAGAGCAATTAAGAGGCTACGGACTATAATTTTAACGCGCAAATTTAACTCGTGAACCATTAGAGTACGTTTTTTTTATTATACTCCCATTTCCTGTGCCATTATTTCAAACATTATCTGAGGCGAAGTCTAGCTTGTATTTCTTTTCTTGGACATTATAATAAAATGTCTGTTTCTCGGAATAAAAAAAAAATACAAAGCGTCTTTAAAAGAATCGCACAAGACGTTACTATTGTTGAAATTATTGTTGTTTATAAAATTGTTTTACATGACATTATTCTTTATTTAAAATCATAAAACTATTATTAATAAAAAATCAGTACCTTTCCCTCTTTTTTAAAAATAGCGTTGAGAATCTTGTTATTATTAAACTCATAATAATACCAACGCCTATTACCGCAGTGTTACATACTGATGTAAAATACACACACAGAAACATGTGCGTAATCATCCAGTCCCAGGATTAATAATCACATTAACTCTCAGATATCGATATTGCCAGGAATTGAACCCAGATCCCTTTACGTGGACAACTGGTATAATAACCAATGTGCCAACTGGATTAATAATTTGTTATCAGTTATATGTACTGATGACTGCCTCGTTGGTCGAGTGGTTGCAAGCGAGACTGCCGATCGAGAGGTCCTAGGTTCAAATCCCGGGTCGGATGCTATCAGATTTTTCTAATTTAGGAAAGAAGTGTAGTTCTTTGCCTACCCCTTCAGGGATTACAGGCGTGATGTTACGTTTATATGTACTGAGGTACAAGTTAGATTGATGCTTTTTTTTCTAGTGAATACTAAACAAAGAAGCACTGACAGACCTTTACGCGTTTACATCAAAGCTAATAATTTACTGCTGTTAGGCGGCAGTAATCATTCAATCATCAAATCAACCTACTTTCTTCTTATCTAAAACATTAACTAATGGATCTATATTTACAAAAGAAGTAAGCGATTTACTGATCGATCAACGCACAGCTGAAACGGCTAAGTCTAAAAGCATATGACGTTTACCACAAAGGTTCTTTAAATTACGTAAGTGAGTCTTAGGAAAGAAATTCTAAATAATATACCACGAATTGGGTAACTAGAGGTTGAAAGATTGTATGAAATTTCGTCGGTTCTAAGTTATAGTAGAAATTTATACCGACGTTTTTTTTCATACATGAATTTTTAGACTTGTACTGTTGATTAAAAAAATATGATTTATTGGAATTATTAAAATAATTTATAGATTTAAATCCTCACTTATTAACATTTTATTCATTTTACATTTATTGATATGTATTCTAATATAATTTTTTACGAGCAGACCGCTAACAAAAGCTACGGATATATAGAGTATGAAACTCGGCATAATACAGGAAAATTAAAAAAAAAACGTAGTTCTCTACGCACGTTAAACTTTATTTATTGATATATAATTGAATGTCAATAAGAACACTGGAACAGTCTATCGCTAATTAAGACGGCTACCCACAAGTAGTTATACCGTGACTGCCGTTCGCCACAATCCGCTCTGAAAGCCGACCGCAGCGCATTTGGTCCGAGTGTACTGCCGGCCGGTTAGTATTGACGACTATTTACTATTACAGTACATATAACTAGGAAACATCGTATTTATATTGAATAATGATTGTAAGAATCACACGTCAGGTCTGCGAGGATTGTATTATTTGGTGCTACGTGCTCTCTGCCTACATCTTAAGAGAGCTGGAATTGTGATATAACAACACTAGTACATATGTAAATACTTATAGCTCACAAATAGTGCTCATTACGAGTGGGACACCGTCCATACATAGACTAATTAAATCAATAAATATATATTTCTGTCTTGTATAATCGTAGAAATGGAAAATAGATGACAGTTTAAATAATTATTAAAGCTCATAGTCTGCCTCTAAAAATTAAAAATTTGTATGCTCACTATTTTATAAGACTTCTAGTTTCAAAAACCTTTCAATAGAAATACTTCGAGAATAATACTACTTTCGATTAGCATCAGACAACGACTCCCACTGGTGTTACGAGAAACTCTGGAATATCCTTTATCTGTACGATTAGCGTGAGAAACGTACCATTTTAAAACCGTAAACTCTCTAAATTTTACTACTTAATTTCGAAAAAACGGGCATTAGACCACAGTATGGGATATTATCAGTATACCTATTACCATACTGTTATGGTTGCCTTTTTACATACGTCTTCATTTAGGTATGTATTATTTCTTGTGCGCCCCACCTCAAATTTAATACCTATCATAATCTGTTTACATAGTAAATACGTATATGGTGACAAAAACCTAATATGGTTAAGATAGAAATGAATATAATGAAGAATGTATGTTATTAGTAAATATATGTTGCTATTTAAATCTATGTGTCTGTAGTTTACCAGCCGTCCAGCTACCATAGTACACGCTGTCTTCGAACCTATTTGAGATCACATGGTGTGTGAAAATTAATATTAATTATATATATTTCTTATAATATGGTACGCTAGGTTTTGGCCGCGATACCGCTTGATGGAAAGCGCAGATGCGTCCTAAGATTGGTTAGGCATGCCTAAAGACAAATAATACATATAAACACTTACCACAATCGCCTTTGTAAGCCAACCGCAGCTCGTTTTGCTCACGACACGCCGTAGAGTCTAACTCGCACTGTGAAGGGTACGTTTGACCGTCCGATCCGCAGACTACCTCAGATTCCTAACAAACAATATATAATTGCTAACTAAGAAGAAATGTTAAGTATAAATTATTTCACCACGACATTATGATACAGAGTGCATTTTTATTTTTATATAAAAACGATTTTATAGGAGTAACGGAAACGTATCCCGGCTACATTGGCATTAACATCTGCATTTAATTTAATTTTGTTTGATGTTCAACCAGTATCGACGAATCCCTTATTTTTCACAAGAACTAACTTAAAATATTTGCTGTTTAAGAATACTTGCTTAACATATCCATCAAACCGGAATAGCGAAACAAGAACTCCCGTTCAGCGGCATCAATCGCAGAGGTTTTGGTGCCTTTACAATTAAACCCTGGACCCTCGGTTCAACAACCTTCCACTAATGGATTACCCAAGAAAATAAACGGCAGGTAATTGTACCAAAATAAACTTGCATGGATTTTATTTCTAAGCAAGTTATAATAATACAATTTGTATAACAAGAGGCTCAATGTTTTGTTGAGCTAAGTGGGCATTGTTGCGGCATTATGTTCAAGCACTGTTCAAAAACCGACTTAAACTGATGAGAATTTCATTCTCCACTTAATTTTAAACCGTGAACATGATTTTCTGCTTCGAATAACGGCACAATTAATGGAAAAAATAATGAGGTCCTTTTTATTATTATTTCTATTTTATACCCAAATTCTATTCTTTTTATTATATAATAGGCTAGCGTTTAATCACGATCTCGTCTGATAGAAAACATAGACGCGCCCTAAGATGGACCACGGATATCTGGAAAAATCGTATTGACCTTTGCTTTGAGTCCTACGAGTATGCTATATATGTCTAGAAACAACGTTGGATAAGAAATTCAGTAGACAGTGTAATAAAGTTATTGTGGAAGCTACAGCCTTAGTAACATTTTGGGACCTTTCAGTGGAAATCTCCCGGCTTTATAAGCATTACCTGAGCTTCTGTGCAGTTGTGATTGCAGCGGCAGACTGGACGGCCGGTGTCCTCGTCCACTGAGCAGTCTCCGCCGCCTTGACACACGATGTCAGCACACGTTTCTGGGTGAAATTAATTTTTCAATTTCGAATAAAATAATCCTCGTAGTTCATTTAAGATAATTTTGTGTGTAAGGATCATAGAAGAAAATTTGGGAAAAATATTATCGGGTTTCTCTAACTTTAAATTCCTAGTAGTAGTAGCAAGGAGTCCGGATTTCTGCCCGGTGTAAAGTAGTAAGATGACTCCCTATTTCATGGGGCGTGTAATACAGAGATGAAAAATGGGAGTACTATATTCCTCTGTCTACCCCTTCGAGAAAATACAGGCGTAATGTTATATGATATGTATAAAACATTGATTATAAGTCATCTCACTCCAATATCAGCTCGATACCCAATAAGATAGTGTAGAACGAACGCTTTGTCGTCCTGACCATTTATCCGCGTCTGCTTCCATTATTCACCGCTACCCGTTTTAATCTCTAATTGACATTTCAGCGAGCAGCGTAAGTGATAGATTCCCAGCAATTAATTAGTACACATTCTCTCAACGGAACAAATGATCGTCATCAGCGCTGTACTGGAGTCAAAGTCATGCAGTATGTAGTATCTCGACAATTGATGTCGGAATTTTTACATGCAACTAAAACTTATGGTCCATACAAAAAATGTTAATTAATTCATTTATAGTTCGCTTTTGTGGAGCGACATTATTTGCACTTTATTGGCCACTATCGTAACACCGTGACAAAGCTATGAAAATTGCTTGAATGAATTGTACGTATGTATGTTAATACTATATTATGTCATATACAAATTAACGATATATTTGTGTATGTATTATATTGTCATATGAATGCGATAAAATTTAATATTCTGTTATCGTTCCATAAAATATGACATTTGACGAATGACAAGAGAAATTGTCATGAAACGAACAGGAGACCACACGAATAGAATAGACAATCATTGTATGTCAATTCAATGGTAGGTGACAGGAAACAAGTGTTTTTCGAGATATCCGCCGCAAAATGTATTCGTGTTCGAACATTCGTAACGCGAATCCATTCTGGGTTCGTCATATAGATTTTCAAGATAGCTTTTCCTTAGGATCAATTCTATCAATTGCTTTTGCAAGATTATATGACCATCTGAGACGAAGTGAAAAACATCGAGGCGAGATTGAAGTGTTACAGTGCCTCCGCACAGTGTTAGTAGGTCAATGATATTAAAAACCAACCGTTCTTTTATATAAAAGAGCATTTTTACGCCAAAGGAATCTTACGCGCCTTTTATTGACAACTTTATAAAAGAAAAACATCTTTCATCACGAGAAATTGATAGCGATTTCCATCGGAAGGAAGGGAATTTTATAATTGATTTCATCTTTACCTTTAAATTCAGCGTAGAAAACCGTTCCGGCATTAACAAATGATGAAAATATTTGCTCAACTCATAAATCTGAATAGTATCAATTCTGTGGCTTCTTCGAAACGAATTAAGAATGCAAGCGGCGTTCTTTTTACTCCGCTAGATTAAATTCATTTTAGAAATAGAATTTTTAATGAAAGTTACATTTATCGCATAATACAACAAAAATCTCCATGTATAAGAACCGTACAGTGCTTAATATTAAATACTAATTTAGTTACAGCACCACATCAGCATTTTTCAGATTTCAGAGCGGATTTAAAAGCGAAATGTATCAGATAAAAATGTAATAAATAAGAACAGAACTTTCATAAGCCCAATAGAGAACAAGAATCCACTTACGACAAGATCCATTGTACAGCACTCTCAGGTCTCCATCTTTGAAGCTGGCTTGACAGGCGTGCATGCGCATTTTACACTCGCTGCCGTACGTGTTGTGGTCGGACGCGCAGATCGGCGCCAGGGTCGCGTCACACACTGGACAGGCGCAGTGCGCGGTGCCACCGCGGGTGACACACGCGCCACCCCAGGGACACGTCGCCTGAGCGCAAGGGTTCTCCGATCCTATTAACAGTTCGCACGCTTGTAAACTTGTAATTTAATTTACACCCAGCGAGCTGAATTGTGTTGTGAAGGAAATTACTCAGATATGTTTTCGAATAGATATCTAACTGAAATAGTTAGAACTTCAATTTACTTTTTTCAAATTTATTCATAATTGAAGATGATGTGCTAGTACAAGGTTATAATATATAGTATAATAATAATAATAATAATAATAATAAAGCCTATTTATTTCTTGCAT
>DWFV01000332.1:0-15154 GCA_018246775.1 Parelbella machaon machaon
TTTGTTTTAAAATGATAATTTAACTGTTTATAAATTGAGAATCCGTATGGAACTCTGTTAAAATAATATCAACACTTACAACAATATGTACCTATGTTGGTTCCCTCATGTCCGTGAATAATAAAACCATGATGTAGGTACCTGCAACAAAACAAAATATGAATAAGATTGTGTACAGTTTTATTTTTTTATGAGTCTTATTGATTGGTATAAAATGATTTTGCAAGTTCCAATGTTATTTTGACATTTTGAAATGTACATATAATAAAGCTATTAGGAATATAGCTTATTATACATAGGAACAATGAATAAAGATATCACAAATAATGGTCTACTAATAGATACTATTAATCACAATCCTACAATTATCTACAGAAACCATCTTGGTAAAGATGAAAACGATTACCAGTTTGTACAAGAGTGCTTATATTTTAATTTTTGAAAAATATTTTCTGATAGACACTTACAAAAAATTCAAAATCATTTAACCAATATAAGAATTTCAGTAATTTATTAACTGTATTTTCTAACCACAGAAAGAATATGAAAAGGTTAATATCTAACAGTTTAGAAATATTTCTTCCATAGAAAAATGACAATTTCATCGCCAGTTGTGATATCTGCTTACCTCGATGCTTTTCATATCAAGGCCAAATGTACATCAGGAATGACGAGATAATTACGTCATTACCAACTAAAGAAACGACTGTCTTTTTGTGACAAATATGTTTAGGAGTACCAATTTTATATTTTGTATGGCTCGATCTCAAGACCTTACATACACTTATAACTTATTATTAACTCATTAATTAAGTGTAGGTAAGGGCTTGAGATCGAGTCTTGATCGAGCTTGTGATGCTAACCCATGGCAAGCATTGCCTCTTGTAATAGGTTTGAAAAATAAACCGGAGACTGTTTAACACAAAAAGAGTAAGGAAATTCTATTACGTATTTTACCTTTTCTAACACCTTTGTTGGAATTTAATTATTGTTAACAATCGCTAAACGAACAAATACCTTAGGCGCCACTTAAGCAAATACATATTTAATAGCTTTATTTATACATCGATGTATTTTAGATACGGGTGGCAAAAAATGGCACAGCGCGAGTGGAAATATGATATTTTTTTGATTGAATCATAACCAGATGCGCCGAATTGTGATGTGAGCGCATTTATGGCTTGCATCTTACAATTCATTTGAGTGCATCCAACGATTAGGTATTCCGTTTGTATTTTGGGAGCAAATTCTCCTTTGTTATATGTATCTCAGAAACACCTGTACCTATTTTAATCGACAGCTTAATGCCATTATGTTGAGGATTTCTAAAGCCAGTGGGAACTTCTATTTGATTTGTTTAATTCCCCTTAATATTCGTATTTGAACGTAACTATTCAATTATTTGTTATCATTCTTCTTGATTGTGACAATACTGTAGGTAGTCTTTAGATAGCCGACTCTAACTATGAAATGTATTGGAAGGTTTCCTCGCTTCAGAGTTCCCGCGTAATTCAATTAATTTTAAGTGGTTGCGTAAAATCTGTATAGAGTATTGGAAGTGTTCCACACAGCTCTATTAATGTTTTAATAATAGGTAACTCATTTTCACGGATTTCAATCATTGCTTATTTGATAAGCGGTTTAGAATAATCTTCAAGTTTTTCTGACTAATATTAATTATTATTATTGTATTCTATCAGTTTGAGTTACTATAAATTCGTATGCGCTATTACTCCTGGATGTTTTTTTCTGTTATTAAGGAATTGTTTAAAAAAAAAAATTAAGTAACTGTAAGATGTTTAATGTTGGTATTCGTATACGATCTTGTATCCACTATTAAGAACGACAACGGCTTGGAAATTTATTACTTCCGGTAGTTTTCACCCTAATTTAGCGTGACTTTGTCAATGTCGAAATCGAGGGTAGAGTCAAGAACAATAACGTAATTATGTGTAAATGAAAAGCCGACCAGCGCTGGAGATACGAGGGGACGGGCAGACAGTCGAGTATGTCAACGGGGACATAAAACTGCGATGGACCCGTCTCGTCTTCAGGAAGTGATCTTCTATTAAGCGTAGATGTGTTCTATTGGACGGGCAGAGGAAACGGTATAAATGTGCTCTTTTTACAATTCGCAGGACGTGAAAGTAGTAAGATTTCAAAATAATTGTCGGTATTTTTATTTTTTTTTGTTGTACCTACATAGCCAAATAATATGTTCTACATATCTTGTAGGAAATGGAATTGTTAGATGTTTGGTAAGTTTACAAGCGATGTGTGCAAAAAATGTTTGTCTAGATACTATTTAGATACTAACAGTTGATAAATTTTACCGTTCATGTTAATGTAGAGCTAGTCGCTACACGAAGATAGCAATTCTGTCAATTTTACACGTCTCTGTAGACGGTATGCATGTAGGTACCATAAAAGATGAATTATAAATCTTCCTTCAGAACACCGATACAAAGACCGGCTGCGGAAGTCCCGCAACAAACGTTTGATTATTATTAAAACGTTATTCCATAAAACGAACTATCGCTCCGCTCATATTTATAATAAAGATTTTTATGTGTTTTCGGATCGAAAGTTACTAAAAATAGCCCGTACCCACAGGATGCAGTACAGTCAGGAACAATATATTTGTTTTGCTTAGATACCTTTATAGAGTTATAGTTTTTATATCGCCACCATTCATCTGCGAACAAAGGGCGCGATATTCATTTATGTTTCATAAATGGTTCAAAAATGAAGATCAGTGCGACCGACCGTGTCGTAAAATGTGAGTAATTTTTAAACATAAAGAGCGAGTGTGGATATTGGTGAAGCTTTGTCTTTACGCGTGTCTTAGCAGTACTGTCATGGAAATTATAATGGCCTAGTAAAGGGCGTGAGTGATACAGATATACTCAACACTTCACTTGTACCAGACAACAAATGACTATTAAATAGAAGGAAAAGCTGTCGATAATTTTAAGCGACACAGACCCGAAAGTGCAAAAAATTCCTCAGGTTATTACGATTCCATTTGAGAAAGCTGTAGTAAAGCGTAAATATATAGCAATTAACGCTATTTAATGAAATGATAAGTAGGAGACAGAGGTAGCACCAGCTCCAAACGAGAAAACAATGATCATGGGCATCCGATATAATTGACCTGTCCTAAATCAACATCACAATACGAGGCGATGTGTCAATCGCGTGTTGTTCTCGAAGCCATTTTTGTCGTACAAACAAACAGACGTCCGCAACGTAACATGTTTACTTTCAACTGTCACTTTCTATTCTATTATTATAGGAAAATCACATTCATCTTTGTTTGACTTGATTCCGTGAATTAGACTTGTCTTTGTCTGCTTGGTTTACTCATTCTAATATGTTATCTATGGTTTACGATAAATGTTGTCTAAAGATATCCTCCAATTCGGTTCAAAGCATTTGCCTTAATTCGTTTTGGTTTTATTTTTTAAAGAACCCTTTAATCGACTCAATGAGTAGGTACCTACCTAAGAAAATATGCGATCTTTTTTCGATTTAAAATTTAAGTAATTTGAAACGATTAAATAAAAAGATTATATATTTATTAACACATAAATCTATATCTTGTAACCCACAAAGGTCAAGGCGTTATAGACAGTCTACTTAAAGAACGATTGTCTCGACTTAGGTAATTAACGCGTAAGTTCAGGCTGGCTTGGCCTATTTGGGAGTTCAGCTTCCAGTGAGTTTGATAAAGAATCCTTGAATACTATCCAAAATACTCAAGTGTCAAAAATATAGACCAGTTAACCTTTCGGACAATAAAACTATATATACCTACAAACGAATATCCGAACAATAAATCAGTCAATACTTTAAATAAGGATGGACGATTATCAAATAGAAATCGAATAGAGCTTGCGACATAAATCTTGTCAAAGTGTCTATCTTTGAGCTCAAGGCTTACGTACCTACGTATCGATGACACTATTTCAATGTTGCCAGACTAAATTTATAATGCACAAGCCATACCTGATCAATATCTTGATTGGACGGATGTAATAATGTAGTGTTTCACGGGACAATTCACTTGGCAGGGCGACGCGGTGTGGGTTGGCATTAGTTGTTCAGATTTAATTTAGTCCCTAGCATTTACAAATTATTCGCCATTATGTTACAGTGACAAAGGCCAGTAATCTATCATATGGTAAGTGGTCGCACTGAGAAGATTGTTCGAGTCGTAGATGTATAATTTCGGATCATGCGTTGTATCTACATAGAAACTTATAGGATCATTTCGAACATACAAATTATGAAACAATCAGTTAAAAACGAGGGTAAGAGGATAATGAAAATTGTTATAAGAATTCCAAGAATAAGAGAATAAACGTCACAAAGCGTTATCATTGGTTGAGAGTATTGTTTTATGAGCATTTTGATGCTTTGGATGACATTTTGAATTGTTAAATCTGTCGCTAATCAACAGCAGTCACTGTCTTGTCTCAGATTCGTAAAGATTAAATGTAGCAAGCGTTCGATCACTGACGGTATCAATCGTTACCCTACTAATATAGCGTTTTGCGTTCATCACAACTCTGCAGACTACGATATTAAAAAAATCTATATAGAATTCAAAACGTGAATATAGCATACAGATTATTTTTGTCTAGATATATTAAGTTTTACCGTAAACATGGATATAATTCTGACGGTACATACTTGTCATATTGAGACATCGCCGTAATAAAGACAATTTTCTCTGTATGATCCAATGACTTAACTACCCATATCTATGAATAATTTCGTTTGTACCTACATAGGTATAAAAATCAGTCGATAGAATGGTGCCACTCCTCACAAATCCTTTCTCACACAATACAGGTCGCACGTGCATGTATTGTGTTGGTATTATAATGCGCGTTTCCTTCGTGTCGAATGTCGTTCGACAATCGCACAGGAAGCCCTTTATTACAGATCCAGATCGCCCCGGCGGCGGCACGTAAACTCAGGTGGGTTTGTTTTGATTTCGTTATATGAATTCTGGTGTGAGACAGTGTGAAGGTTTAGTTTCAGCTTGAGACCTGGTTGTAGTTTGGTGATATGGTGTTATAATTTCTAATACTGTAACGTAACATTCAAGCAGAGAGTAGTCACGAGTGGCTACTTCCTCGAACAGGACTATAGATAGTAATAGGAATGTTAGCGCCAATCTAAACGTTAGCTGTTATACCTTTCAGATAATTGGACAATTAATATTAATTGGGATTATTAATTATGTGGTTAATGGGATTGCAATTAAGGGTCTGTTAATAACATTATTGCTGTTGACATACATATGTATGTAGGTATATATATGTGTATGACTTAATGTGGTCAGCAATTATTAGTACTGTATTTTACGACACTAGACATAGACACCTTCCTACTCTTAATTCTTAAATCGAAATGCAAATTATAATTTGAAAATAAAAGGATTTTACAGAAGCATTGAGATCGAAAAACATTACTACTAAGTAATAAATATAAAATGTGGCATAATTAAATATTCATGAATAAATATTATAATTCCAGTGAAAGAACAGGTATCTACCTATGCTAGAATGAGTAGTTACCTACCTACAGTCATAATTTTAAGCAAATGACGACGTTACAACTCTTCCTTCAATAAAATGGCCTGGATCGTGGACACAAAAAAAAACAAGACAACTACTCATTATTCAATGATATCGCAATTTTAAATATTCAAGAATCGAATCTAAAAACATCATGACCGTTGCGCAAATTGGGTCAACTATACCAAATAGACCTAGTTAGGAAAGGTAATGCTTCTCACCCTTTGTCTGTCTTACTTCGACAACTGTTCGGTTGTTCTTAAAAAAATATTTCCTCCACAGGACTACTTCCCCTTCAATAATCGTCCTATAATTGCACAATAAAACACGTGCTAAGTCGTACGAAGGGTTCGGCGCCAAACAATAGGGGAACTAAAAGTGCGTAGCAGAACTGCGATCTATTTGAACCGTTTGGGTCCAAGTTAAACGTGGAAAGCGATTTATTTTTTTGTATAAATATAGCCATGGCAATGCCCACCACCTATTCCATTGTGGGACTTAAACGTAACTGATTAAACGTGGGAGTGTTCGACACTCTTCTGCCTACCCCTGCGAAATTGCAGGCGCAATGTAATTTTTTTTTTAATAAATATACTTGTAGGTATATATAATATGTGTATGCTGTTCGAATTTTGGTAGATGCAAGAGCCAATGTAGCCCTGGGGTTAATTATCTTAACCAAAGAAGTCAGATACTGGATAATGGATACGTCAGAAATATCCGAAACTGGCGTGCGTGCATTAAGAGAGTGACGATTGTAGCAGAAGGACAATTGATATGTTATCCTAACCAGTTCAAATTTTTTTTTTATTGATTTTCCATTTAAAATAAGCGAATTGTTAGGTTCATATGTAAGATTAGAACCTTATTTATGTTTTGACTTTCGCAAGTTAGGAATTCATGTTCGCCCCTAAATAGGTGCTAATAAGTTATCAACTTGGACCAAATCCAATGCATTCGTCTTTCGAGTCAACTGAAGGAACGGATGGTCGTTGTCTCCTAGACTTGACAAATTATGAGTCGGGGGTTCAATTCCGGAGGGTGCACTATTGTTACAAGCGCAATGAAGTTTATTTAGTATGAAAATCGGAGTGAATTTGTTTTAAAGGGGTGTAAAATGAAATTACAGTCCGGAGGGCACCGCGACAATAATTGCCCAATCAGTTCTCATTCTTGATTAATTTATTTATTCAGGCGAAAATTGTTTTATTTGCGATTCTTTAATTGTTCAAAACGAAAGTCATTTCTATTTTGTAATTTTTACCGTTCTTACATTACACTTGTCGGTCTGATATCTGACACTTTTTAAAATAAATTCTAAGTTTACAAAAAATTAACACCCCGTTTGAGATATTAAACCAATGAAAGTGGTTTACTTGAACATGAAACCATAATATGGTCCCATTTGAGACATAATTCGGTATACTGAAGAAGAAAAGTGCAATATTAAAGACATGCCTTAATTGGGTTCTTTTGATTCGTTTTATTTATAATGCAGATAGAGAATTTCATTGAACATTCAGTAGGAGTTCCGACCGGTGAATGTTACGAGTGAAATCGGCAAAGGCGACAATAATGGTATTTTCTGTACCGAGCAGGAGGCGTTATTCAGTACTTCTATTACATTTGTGGCACCCACAATAGGACGAACAAAGACGACGTGTTGAGAATTAATAATAAAAAATCGCTCCCGAATCCCGGGATAACACCGACAAGTTACGAATTACGTGTCACAATGGTAACGCGTTACGTGACCGACATACTTAATTTGGTCGGGTAATTTGTATTGCAAATCATTCGATGTAAAGAATTGATGGCAACTACACTTCTACATACGAAACACTGTAGCTTAATTTCATACTCAGTTTGCTTCCCAATAATATTGTTTAGTAAATATTTACCTAAAAATCTTATGCAGAAAAGATTCAAAAAAGCGGGAAGATGCAAAAGATTATGCTCCTAATTGTGATAGTCTCCCTGTTGAATTTAATCGGTATTATGATAGCTTTAAAACATTTACGTCTTATGTATGTAGAGTCATAACTTTTACAACGGTTACCTACAAACAATATTTAATTGATGTCCCCCATTATGTACATAATTACGGCATCGCTTCACCCAGTAGGAGATTAGTTTATATGTATTCGAACAAGTATTTATAAAGCAACAAACTTAAGTCAACGGGCATCGTTTAATTTACCGATTTTGCAGTACATATTACGTATATATTAATAAATAAACACGGCGATATCAAACGAGATTAATATTCGAGGTAATGCGTTACGACGTATAAAGCTAGCAAAATTACCTAAGCCATCATCGTAAACCCACTTACTGCTTTCGACTGAATTCCGATAGAAGTTTGACTGTTTGAACTATGTTATTTCTTCCATACAAAACTACCTATAGCATAACTTTACACTGTATACATTGTACAACCCTAAACATCTAGGTATACCGGCATAACTAAGTTTGCGGCAGTATCATGAATTACCCATATAGTACGTTTTTGTAGATATGTTAGCCGCACATCGCTTCAAATAATACCAAATCAACTATCCTCAGCCTTATAATTTTAAGTATGAAATTATTGACTATGTACTCATTCTGTAATCGCGTGACTAGTGGCAACATGATTTTTTTTTTTCATTCTGCCACACCAGTTATATTGATGTATCTTCTTATAATGGGGATCGCAAAACTATTATTAGTTTTTCTGCGTAGTGTATATTATGTATGTACTCGAACATGTAATACAAAAAGTGCCCGGTCCTGACTCTTCATGAAAATGGAAAGACTTATGTAAATGCCCAAAAAATCTTAGGATGCATATCGTTCACTCCTCTGCATTTACTTAATAAAGCTCGTGAATAGCTACGACGTGATGATTTAGGAAAGACAAGAAATGTTGAAATTGAAACTAAATTAACTGCATGAAACATTTCGATTTAGTCATCCCTCGAATGGACAGATTTTAAATAGATAATAAAAAAATAATTTCTCACAGACTGGGTTATAGTGGAAGTGAAAAGATCAAATTAAGAAAATTCCATTAATCACGGCCCTAAGAACTCAAGGGATCACACTACTTCAACGATTAGTTACATGTATATTCGACGTGCCGCGTAAGGCTGAGACCAGGAGACATCACCACCAGGAGACAGTTGGAGTCTAAAAATGCCTCGACAAATAAAACATCCTCGATTTCATCCAAAGGACATTCTCCCCTTCAAATGGCGATCAAATTATAAACAACAGGAGACGACAAAGAAATCAACGTAAGACAAATTAGTTAGTCATAAACTCGATATTTTCGAACCAATCAGAGATAAAATTAAGAATTTACATTCAGAGAACATGACACGTATGTATGTAGGTACGTGCGAAGTAAATAATAATCGTAGTTAAAAGCTGGTAACAATAAATGGAATTGTTAATATTGCAATTTTTTACAAATATATAGCTGAATTCGCAAGAAAATTCAAATCGTATTCGATGCTGGATCTGGTCTTTACGTAATTCTGTAGCCAAGTGCGTACTTAACATCAAATAGATTTATGTAAACTGTTAACTATTGATTCGAAATGCAGTCACTACTATTTTACGCTTCGGCTTTAGTAACTATTAAAAACATCTAGATCTTGCGTGTCTGAACATCTGGCGGGCTGCTCTTGGCTGATGAAGTAACACGACAATCAAATTAAGCAAAAACAAATTCATTTATCCCCTTGCCCGTTAGACCATAAGCAACATCGTTTTGATGTATCAAAAAGGCGGCACCCGAATCAGCCATTACTTCATTGACTTATGAATCGTAAAATGTTTAACGCTTCACGTTGACCACAGCATTTGATTTTAGCGTCGCCATCTCACCGTGACCACATCCTATCGACTTTAGAAGTCGATAAATCGGTTATTAAATCTGACCGCATCTTTGTTTTTATAGCTTGTTACTACGATCTGAATTTAAACACGTCCTTACCCAAGTTACCTCCTCAGTGATTCTGTTCGGGTAAATAGATACAATTTTTCTTTAATAACCGTCGCATCCGGTGCGCAGGGTTTATATTCGATTGGATTTACGACTGTTTTCATTGCGGGCACTGTTTTATATAAATATGTGAGACGGTTTCCGGTTGGTTAATAAGAAAAATAATATTTATTAAAAACAATTGGTGATGCTATCGTAGTATTTGGAAACGGTGTTATTTCGACTCTGTAACAAGATTCGAATTTCATTTTTGTTTACATTCATAATTTAAATAATTTGCAATGTCCAGGAGTTGTATCTGAGTTGTCAATGATGTGTCATCAGTTTCATGACACGCTTTTGGACAACAGTTCACTAAACTATTTTAATAATAATAATAATAATACCTATTTATAACATTTTCAAGCGAGTAGTTGCATATATGGAATAAATGCCGCGCATGTTGTTCGAAGAGTCAAATATTATGGAAAGCAGAATAGTATATCTAAAGAGCGTTCTTACTGTCTTTTGCCTTGCTTTGGCAATGTTTTTGAAAATATGCTGAAGCCATCGTTATTTTGTATGTACTAATACTGTTTTATTGGTTATTTGAGGGATCAAAATGTAATTTAAAGCCAATAAAATGTAATCACTTTTGCAGTAAACCTTTTTATTGTTCGTAATGTAAATACTGAACAACGGTTGCAGATATAAAATCGGTGAAATGTGTGTATAAATTATAGATTTTAGAGTTGCTGTCAATATCAAATTGTTGTTCGGTCATATTACTTAAACAGGTAGCTAGATGTATTTCGGGCGATCGCATTTTCATAATTCAAAAAGAAATCAAAATTAATTTTTTCATGGAATGTATAGGTACCTATTCTAAAATTTGTAATTTGTAACGTACTTAGCCGCCTTTTCCTAAGGTCTTTCCTAAGGTAAGATATTTCCTAAGGTCGATCAAGCATCCCTAGAAATCGGTTACTCGTCCTTGCCTCGAAGAAGCCCTGGTTATATTGTAAAGGATCTCTACGCCAAGAAACTAAATAAGAAATATGTATAGTCCAGTCAAATTTTTCGTATTATAATGATTTTTTTATTTTTCTAAACCATTCGAATAATATATACCTACCTTATTAGATACAAATCGCGCGCCGAACTACCTACATTTTCATGTTGATTTTAATGTCACGCCATCTGTTGTAAAGTTATAATATAATAATCACGACGTCAGTTATCGAATGTCTCCAAAAATATTAATAGATAAAGTGAGAAATATATGCAAATATGAAGTAAAATCAGATAACCTACGCCATCTTTGTAACATCAGTCTTCTTATACCTATATTTTGTAGGTAGAGTAATAAAAATTGATAAGGATATAACTCCAACTCGTTTTACATCTCACTGTTCATATGTAGTTCACTCCTTTGCCCACCCATTCGGGAATCACTGGCGTGATGTTACGTTTTTGGTATTGCTGGCATAGATCTCTCAGGAATTACTTACGAAAAGCGCCAAGGTCTCACTGGGAGGATTACGTGACGGCTTAGTGCTCATCCTTCTGTCAAATGGAAATGACCAGCTCGCAGTTTTGGCGATTGTTATTTGCTCATAATAATCAGAATCAACTGCTGCTGATATCAAAGCTGACGTGTGAGAATCATTGTTGTATACCGAATGATTAGATGTCTTCAACATAACTATTAACAAACGTCAGGTATGTTTGCGTGCTCAAATAATTAATGAACTGGACTTAAAAGTTATTTCAATTCACACAGTTGCGAAATGCTGATCAAATTAGGACTATTCTTGCTGTCTTATCCAAGACCTCCGCCCTTTTGTCCATTTTGGTCAATCTTCCATCGTTTACGTTTTGTTACACATTCAATATTTGTGTATTTTTTGGATGTAATGAATACAAAATATACCATTACAGTAAGACAAATTTTCCGAGACGTTGGGTATACATAAGACTTCCTGTGTTATAACTTAACAACTCATCGAGCGACCTTTACTTTACTTTACTTATTGGTGCGATAAAAATATTGCCAAATACATATTCATCAGCAGAAAATTTACGGTCGTTAAATAATTAATTAGAATCGATGATGTAATCAATATAATTATAAGAAGATTAAATTATGAGAATGATAATAGGTATCTAATATTTCAAAAGAAAAACTTGAATATCTTTAAATATTTTAGACTGCTTCCCAGTTGTTTAAGGAATGCAAAAAGTTCCAACTATCATCAAAACCTACCTGTTATTAATTGACATTGATTTTTGATTTTATTTGCTCTTATTTTACATTGGATAACTACTTATGAGAAAATTCAAAATATAAGGAATTTCAAACGGGACTCATTTTAAATATACATTCGTTTTAGTTACAAATGCGGTTATAACTCTTACTGTTATAGGACGTACAACATAAGTACACACCTACTTAGTACTGTTTCAGATCAGACTAAGAATATATTTTTTTTATTTAACAATAGGCCCGCAATCTCACCGGATAGAAATCGAGATGCAGCTTAGGAAGTAGCTAGTTCCCCTACCAAGTGCCTATTCACTCTTGTCTTGAAAAATTCCAGATTATACGAATCGGATAAGATGGGTGCCGGCAGGGAGTCCCACTTATTCGCAATCTGTAGGAGAAACGATACGTAGCTCCGTAATTAAAACAGGGCTACTACGAAGCATCCGCAACGAGAGTTGGTCTAGAAGAGTCAAATTTTATTACCTCATGTAATAAATATCCACAAAAATATAGATATTCGGAATTAAAAGGCTTCACATTAAAACGTCAGATCCTCTGAAACCCACCTCCTGAATGTCTTCTTCATACAAATGCGAGTAGCTCAGCAGCTTTAATATATAAGTAAGGGGCTTTATAAATTCAACAAGGCATAGAAAAAGGCCGGGAGAACAAGAATCCCATATTAATGCATGAGGAAATAAAGGAACGTACGAATTTACGTGGTTTTGTTTGAACCATTTGAGAGTTTCGCATTTGCTGAATTCTGAATTCGTAATCACACAGTCGTTAACGAAACTCTTTTTATTTCGGAACACTAAGGACATTAAAAGAAATTTAAGAATTAAATTAAGTCTCACGCGACCATATCGCGGCCGCGTTGCGCCAAACAACAAGATCGGTTTGCGTTCGTTTGGAGCTCGTTCATTACATCTTAAGGTACGCGTTCCACTTTCAGCGGGTGACGAGGCTGCGAGCGAACGAAACTACATCGTCCAATGGCCAGTGTAAGTTTATTCTTCTCGATCCGTCCGCTCTGAAGTGAACACTAATCCATCTTCCAAATCTCATTCAGTTGGTAAGACTTGTGTCTGACTGTAAGATTAGAAATATGTCTGCGATAAAATGACTTAAACTGTCACGATACTGTGAACTAAATTAGAAACAAAATATTGACGCTAAAGATGCATTTTAGGATCTGCAACGACTAATATTCGAATCTTAAAATTTGTGCATGAACAAGTGAAGGAATGTCTCTATGTCTATGTTTCTCTTTTACATTGTCTTATATTCAGCCCCCTACTCAAGGAGTTCGGTGTTCAAATCCTGGCGTAGAACTATTTAAATTAAAATTAAATATCCCTATTTGTATTAGGAAAGAAATGCATCGCGAGGAATTTTGTATATTTTAAAATTCTCCGTAACGTTCTCTAAGATACAAGTTGTCTCCCAAGCACTTGGCTAGTGTGGCAGATAATTCGCTAAGCTCATTTCACTCTGAATGGAGACCCGTGTCCAACAACGAATGGTAAAACGGGTTGATGACACGATGAGGATAATGATGTCGAATAATCGCTGACCGCTAACTCACGAGTGATGAGACAAGTAGGAAATTTACAGTCTGCATAATTTTAAATTTTAAACGCAGTAATTTGGACGTCAACTGAATCCGACAACACTGTAATACGCGTTCCTTGTGTTTCGCAGCGCCGCTGGCATTTACAAGTGTACACTAAATAGCTATCAGTTGACACCGGCGTCCTTCGTCGCACACGTACCCAGCACCCACTCTTACAACGACAGTTGATCTCGATGACGGAATGGACTAAGCCGATCTTGGGTTAGTTCCATCGTTTAAATTCCGAACCTTGAATTAGCATTCAGCTGCTGATCATACAAAGCCAGCCACGCCGCACCACATACCTGGACTAAAGGCGTTCAAACCTTTAAAGTAACAGCTGAACAATAAATATTCCGTAACCTCGAAGCTGGTAGTTGTTTGAACTTGTCCCTCCACCTGTTCCACACGGATTCAACGTTAGACTTTTGAGAGTTATCAGATGGAAATATGCTAATTGGGTAAACGTCATTTAGTAACGCGCCGCTATTTGAATGTTGGTTCCAAATTCAAACTGAGATATGTTTTCTACTTTTGTAGGTAGTTATTACATTGTACCATTTGTTGTAGTAGGTACCTATTACAAAAAATCAGGGAGGTTTATTATTCCATTAAAGTAGGTACTACATCGGATAGTTAGAATTGAGCATATCTATGGTTGTCTATACACAGTCATTCATTGTAAAGTAAGTCATGAGAGCAGTCAGAAGTAGACACGTTAGGAATATTGGAACATCTCTAACTTACATTAATCTGGCTTATCCTGACATTTTCATCGAAATATATTTCGGAATAACAAACATTTTATACTTTAAAGTAATTAATTGTTTTTATTATCATCGAAATCCTGCTGTTACTCCAGATAGTAAACGCCTCATCTCGATCTCTCACTAGTATTAGCAATCACCGCTATTAGCAATTCATCGATTTGTTTCTGTTCTTTAGAAAGCACGCTAACAATTGACCCTTCAACGGAAGTCACGACTAAACGGCTAAATAAATTCCTACAGGTAGTTGGCTATCAACCCCTATTATAATTACGTAATAGCTGGAGAACAGTAAGGAAGTTCTAAATCTTCCAAAAGACAAAGCTTCTGATCACACCTGCCGATATTCGTCTAAGCTTGATAAATAGATAAAACACTATTGATGCTATGACGTCTATTTTCCTTAACCTTTGTCCAACACAGCAAATCGGATACGTAGCGGGTGCGCTGCACGACAGGTGGCGCTGAGTGGCCTTACCTACAATTGGTTTTATGTTTACCGTTCATTAACACATCGTAATGGTTTCTTTTATACCTAAATATTGCGGAATGAATTATAATTATATTATGTTTTAAGACAACTACAATAAGTATATTACGAAGATACTTGTACTCATGAGTGAAAAGATCGGACTACCCACACTTAGATGTTTAGGAACCCCACATGCGCCGATCTCCTCCCCAAACTTTAACGTTCATAAACGTAACATCACGCCTGTAATTCCCGTAGAGGTAGGCAGAGGAGTGTAGTACACTCCCACGTTTCACCAGTCAAAAGTTTATAACCAGTTATTTAGTTTATTTCACCAGTTTAACGTTTATCTTTTAAATAATTTTTAAATATAAGTAGATATTTATAAAAAAACATAATCTAACACGCAACAGGTTCGAAGTAAGTAACCCCATAATCTGTATTTATCGACATATACCTTTTTTCCTCAAATAGAT